>VMKM01002000.1:0-96375 GCA_008360985.2 Macquaria ambigua | reverse complement strand
TTAGTACTATTGGGGTACTATTAGGTAGTTTGGGGTACTGTCAGATCAGGTTGTATTATTGTTCTCAGTGCTTCGGTCTCTCTCTTCAGTCAGTGTGGTAGATAAAAATAATAATACAAGCATTCTCTATGTTTTGTGCTCTGGCCCATGTACACTACCGTGGTATTGGTTGATTGTAAAATTCAGTACGTTATTGAAGTAAATGGAACCTGTGTGTGATGCTGTCTAGGGTCTGGTTTGTCCTGTAATACTGAAAATAAAAAAATATTAATGATGATTATTTAACTAGAATGCACTCTGTTGGAAATACTTTGTTTGACCACAATTAAAGGGGCCATCGGCACCTAAATCAAAGTTTTATGTGATCATGCTGTTGTTTTGTTAGACTGAGATAATAAAAGGTGATGATATGTAGTAACGCTGGTGCCATCAGTTGTGTGGTTTCCAGTAGAATACATTGCATGGATGTTACAATATCTCCCCCTATAATATTGATAATAAAAATTGAACCCCCATCAACCAACAAACAAGTAAACATTGATTTTGTAGCGTGCTACCCCTTTAACATGTTTGACCTCTTCAGTGTAAAAACGCTGTGTACAGAGATGTGTGTCACTGTCTATTACCTGAATGTCTCTGGACTGAAGTCCGACCGTCACTCCAATAAAAAAGAAAACATGTTTTGGACTGCCCGTTTCTGTCCCTGACTTTAATGTGTGAAGATTTGTATCATCATCGATATTTTTATAATAATGTATCAAGTGATAATGTGAAAGGGGACACTCGTAGTTGATGAACCTACAGATGATTATCACCTGAATCTGCAGCTCCCCTCGGCTTTACGGAGCTTTATAGTGAGTTTCAGCTAATTGTTTAACTGACTGGCCCACAACTTCACTGTTTTGGTTCACTCTCACAGCATCATTTTCAGCAAAAAAAGCTCTAAAAAACCACTGTACACTACCTGCTCAGCACCAAACAGCAATCAGACACAGTAAGTGACTAGCTGGTGAACATAGTGGGGAATTTAGCAGCTAAAGAACCAGATAAATAAGCAGCTCTTTGCTAACAAGTTTGCCGTATCAAGTTTAAAGGTGATGATACGTCAATGTTGTGTTCACAGCTTGTTACGCTTGCCCCCAAGTTATTGCAGGTTTAAATTACATAAAATGTTGACTTGGGATGGTCACTTTAAATATGAATGCATTACGATCATTTGTGGACCTTTATAATCCAAGTTATTAGCCAAAGTTGAGCAAAATATTAGTACATCTGGATTACTATTCAATATTTAAGGTAGAACAGTACAGTATAGATCAGAAAAACTGAAAACTGACTAAGTTTGGAAGAATTATTAAAAGATTTAAATTAAAAAAAAACAAACTTGAAAATGTAGAACAATGGCCTTCTGGGTACCAGTGCACTATGTCTTAGACTGTGCTTTTGCTCTTCCCCGTATACATTTTGTAATACATGACACATAGCTGATATATGTACATAACAAGCAGCTGATTATGATGATGCAGTTTGTGTTATATGGCAAGAACGTCTCGTTGTGCAGAAATTACAAGGATGCTTAAAAACATCTGACCATCTATAAATGTGTTACTCCTTTACCACAAATGTCTCTCTCTCTCACACACACACACACACACACAGCTCTAACAAAGATACAGAAACATACAGTTCTGACAGAAACAGCTTTATTGAAGCCAGACAGAAAAAAAAAAAGAAGAGTAAGCTGCTGTATGATGTATAGACAAACTCTATATACATTCAGACACACACATACACACACACACACACACACGGCCAGCGGTGCAAGCTAAGGGTCCTGAGAGAGAAGATGAACAGATTGTGTGCTGGATGTAACCGCCCCCCCCTCAACATCCCACTAACAGAGCTACTGGTAACCTCAGTGGTTGTTGTTTCATTGATCCTTAAAAAATAGACATTATTTGAACAAAACTGTGGAAAACACGCAAGGACACATTGTCAAGTTTCCATTTGAAACCTTGTGCAACACAACGGGACTGATTAACCGATCCATCAATCAGCCAGTAAACCAAATCTAATGGTGAGTGATGTGAACAGAAAATGGTATACATAAAAAAACATTCAAAATGTGAACCAAAATTTGTTCTAATTCCTGAAGCAGCTTACTTCCCGTCACTCACCCTCCTACAGTACATGACGCCTCTGACAGGGAACTATCCATTCACTCAGACACTTAACAGGCCTTCCTCTGCACGAAGGAACGGACAATTAAAATGCAGTTACTTAAATAAATATGGTGCTAAATACTTGAACCGAACGTGTTTGTGTTTATTTTGTTATTTAACCAAAGCAGCCCCGCTGGGGAATCATACATACTTCATCAACTCAAAATACATTTGTCATCTTCTGTTAAAGTGAAAATGCAAAGCAAGGTATAAAAAAAAAAAGTGTAAATCAATACAATTTTTATATTAAGGAGCAATTCAATAGAGCAAAGCCTGAGCTTGTCTCTCCTGGTTCATTAAATAAACTGACAGTTCTAGTTAGACGTTGCCAGTGCCAGTGCCAGCTGGAGACGTCCTCAAAGGATACGAGTGGAAACAGAGTTGATGGGGCAATCATGTGTCTAAACTGTGAAACCATTCACACAAACCTATCAACATAATCCCCATAGAAAGTAAAAACACCATAAATTCCAATTTGCTATGATATATTAAGCCCCAAACTCCACGGGGGTCGTGGCCACACAGGAATCGGGCAGCTGCAGGGCTTTGACAGGGCCGCAACGGCAAACGGAGCAGAGGGAAAAAAACGAGGGGCTAGCTGATGATACGGCTAATTGACTGCAAGGAAGGGAACTCATCGTTGTCCCTGATGTGCAGGGTCTTGTGGGAGCTGAAGTCTTTAGGGGCCAGTACCTGTCTGCAAGTGGGGCACACCTGGCAGTCCAGCTCAGCGGCCGCGTTGGCCACAGTGGTCGGCATCTGCCAGGCGTTCTTCTTGTTCTTGTTTTTCTTTCCTCCTCCAGCGCCTGACTGCTTCTCCAGTGCCTTGCAGTCTCCGTGGGCAGACAAGAGCTCCTGCTGCTTGCCAGTGTCCGGCAAGAGCACCAGCAGCTCGTTGAAGATGCAGTTAAAGTCGTCTCCGAGCAGGTCCTTACAGCTGTGGTGGTACTGGGCTGCGGATATCACACCCTGGAAACAAAGAGGATCAGGAGATAGATGAGCAGAGTAAGGAAGCCATCAAGCCATCAACACATAACCATTTACTTGGGGCTTCAGAACCGTTTCCACATTTAATAACTAATGAGTATTGGCAAGTTGTCTGTACTAACACATTTATATAATACAGAAGTCATTTGTTGTTGTTATAATTATTTATGTACAGCTGAAAAGTACACAATTCCAGGAGTAAAATGTGTGATTAATGATGGGAACGTGTGGTGAGTACCTGTCTGAACTGTGCAGAGTAGTTTTTGAACTCGTTGAACTTTGACTCATCGTTGTGGAGGTACTTTCTAATGGACTGGATCAGCTCCAGGTTCCTCTGATGGAAGTCCTCCGGCACCAGGTAACCAATGCTTGACACCTTGGGGGGCCTGGGAAATAAACATAAAAAAAACAAATAAAAAAAAACACATGTATTCATCCACAGTCAGTGCCTGACATCAACAAAGCACTTGTCAAACACAGACAAATCAAAAGGAGATCATGCATTAAAAAAGGGAGGTTGTCTCACGGGTTGACAGCAGAAGGAGCAGGCTCCACCACATTGCTGTTCAGGGGGATCCCAGTGAATCCTGGGGGAGGTTTAGTGGCTGAGATTCCCAGGCCGGGTGGAGGAGGGGGCAGAGTGGAGGATGGGGCAGGTGCTGAGGCCTTCAACGGGAAGGAGGTCTTGAAGCCTGAGAGATAAACGCAGTGTGAGCTGATACTTCTACCGCAGCAGGACGACCCCAACAACTGACCTCCCAGCACTTAAGTTAATATGTAAAGCATTAGGTATGATGTCATAGCAAGTGAACACAAAAATCCAAATTTGGGCAACAGGATGAAACCTTGGAGTTAATGTGAGGCAACACAGCTGACAGTGATGGCTGTAAATTCAGCAAACACAGACCTCGTTAAGACTTAATATTGATGAAACAATAACTTTCAAAACACAGACGAGAAGTGAAATTAGCTATTGAGACTCCAACCTGCTACGGAAATTCTTATTGACTTTGAATTTTGAGAGATAAGTTGGAGCATTTCCAATTCACTTCCAGAAAGTCCGTCTGACTCGTCTTTTTTCTTTTTTTTTTTTTGGGAGAGAGCACCTATCGGCCATTAAAGCAGGTGCAGGGTCAGCTTCCAAGAACAAGTCGAACTCAGTCAGTCAAGTCATTATAAATTATGTTGTCAAGGCCGACGGGAACATACACTTAACGTTACTCTCAGATCAACAGCACACAACAGCCCCTGTAAACATTCAATCATGGTATACGGTAAACATCATAAGGGGAGAAAAGAAAATGTTAAAAGATAAATTAATATTGTGGATATTATCATGCAGTGCTGTACCTGGCGGAGGGTTCTTGGTCATGAGAGCAGGGAACTCTTCCTCCTGTTCAAGAGGGGGGTCTGTGCTGGGAGGAGGGGTTACCGCAACTGCCTCCTTACTAATGGGTGGTGATTTCTCAGGGTGGCCATTAGCCAATCCACTCATCGGTGCTGCTGTCACAGGTTTGTTCCAAGTTTTCTCAGGGACGTTCTCCTTCTGCGCTGCCGTTTCCACGGAGATCGTACTACCAGTTTGTATCATGCCTGAAGCTGAAGACACAGATGTAGAGGGAGCAGCCGTGTTCTTCTGCTGTTTTTTCTTCTTGGTGGTTTTAGAGATAGGAGGATCAGTGCTGGGGGTCGGGTTAGGAGGTTTGGCGGTCACAGCGGTGGGTTTGCTGTTGCCTCCTTTAACAGTGAGCAGAGAGGAGATGTCCAACATGGTGGGCACTGAGCGGAACTCCTGCTGCGTCATTCCTCGGCTATCTTCATCAGAGGAAGGAGGAGACCGGGTCGATGTTGCTTTCCCATTCTCCCCTACTTTCTTTTTCTTCCGTGAGGACGAAGAGGTTGAGGAGGAGAGGAGCTGAGGGCCAGAGGACGCAGATGGGAGCGGAGGAGGAGGTCTGGAGGAAGGAGGGGGATGAGTGCTGGGTTTAGCTACGGCAGTATGGCTGGACCAAGCAGAGTTTCTGCCACTTGCAGCTTTGAGGGGCCGGATTTTGGACACGAGGGCGGGGAAATCCTCCTCTTGGAAAGAGGAAGTCTTCCTAGGTTGTACAGAGTAAGCCGGGGTCATGGGGGATGTAAGAGCAACAGCTGAGAGGCTAGGGAAGTCGTCTTCCTTTAAAGCTGCATGGGCTTCCGTTACCGGTGCAGGAGCTGGCTTTACACTGGAGGGATACAAACAACAGAAATTGAACATTTCAGCTCACCATGGTGTATGATGAGGATTTGAGTTTGTACTGTGTGTAAAAACATACATGGGTGTGGCAGCTGTGGCTCCCAAAGCTGGGAAGTCATCTTCTTCTGGATTAGTGCTCTTCATTGTTCTTACTGTGAAAGAGGTGACATGAAATCCGTCAGCATAGTGAGTGAGTTCCTGCTTCTTCTGCAATACTTGTGTAAGCCCTTACAGCTAATTTACAGGCAACCCATAATGCAACAGGACTGTTTTGGGGGACAGCTGTGTAACTAAACTAAATGGAAAACAACATACCCCTGACAACACATTAACTGGTAGGTGTATTTTTTTTAAAACATTTTTTCTATTTCACCTGGAGGTTTGCTTGTTGGTTTTATGTGTCCGGTCCTGTGTCTGGGCTCTTCTGGTTCTGTTCTCTCCGGCCTCTCCTCTCTGCAGTGTTTGGGAGCGCTCCTCTCCTGCACTGCTCCTCTCTCCTCCTGACGACGCATTGCCAGGGATGCCCTCCTAGCAGCTGCCACCTCCCTGTCCTCTTCCTCTCTGCGTGGACAAGCAACGTTCACACACACTCAAAAGCAAGACGAAACCAAACACAGGGCAAAACTGCACCATGGCTGAGAACAGAAATGTTGCATGGTTTGAACAGTAACACATCAAAAAGCCTTCAGAGACTGCCAAGTGCTACATTTCAACACTGAAAGCGACACTGGCAGTCTGCTTATCAGGCTCATGAGAGCATCCACATCTTTGTCTGTCCTGCAAAGTTTCTGTATGCTGTTGGTGCACAGATACAAAGTCATCTACCCCTACAATATGCTGATGCTTACTTGTGATACACAGTCATAAATCTCCCATCCAGACAACACAGCACTGCTAATTCAGACTCACCGGGAGTACCTCCAGCTCTTCTGCCCCCCCTGAGCCCTTCCTCCTCTTCCTCCTCGACTGTGACGCAACTCCTCATAGTCCTCACCTGTCACCAGACCTAAGGACACACAAACACGTTTTATTCACATTCACTGCCTTCAAACTACAACAATCCTCTAAATATAAAGATACGGTCAGTCTCTTTCTCTCTCTCACACACACACACACAAACGGATACATCTCCACCAACCTTCATTTCTCCTCTGTTGTCTTGGTGCGTAGTTAAACTGCAGGTCGATGTGGCGGTTCTGTCGAGCCTCTGCTCGGTTCTTGCTGTGTTCTGCAGCCTTGTGGGCCTTGTAGTCGATCTCAGTGCGGAATGCATGGGTGAACTGTTCTGTGGCACAGCGGCCTTCCTCACACAGGTAGTGACTCTGTCTGAAGTGCTCGCTCAGGTACGGATAATCACTGTTGACAGCAGGGTTAAAATTAACATTTAAAGAACTGGCTTGACCTACAGAGCCACCACATTCCCCTTTCAAAGGCTGATTAATGACCAAATGAAACGGCTATACACACCTGTAATATTCCTGGGAACCGTCTGCGTCACAGAAATGGCAGAAGTAGTGGTCCCTGCGCAAGTGTTTAAGCAGCTCATCATTATCGAGGTACCGGTCATCGCAGAACTTGCAGAGCGGGTGTCCTCTGTGACTGGTGTCATCTGGGTCTCCATGTGCTCGGTGACGCGCCAGTTCCTTGCGGTTGTACCACTTGCGCTCATGTGAGAAGATCTGGTGGGAGAGGTAAAGTTTAAAGAACACGTCTCTGACAGCACTGTGAGCTTGATCTTCTGTAATTCAGAAAATAAAAAAATACACCTGAGCTGACAGAGGTCTTTATTAGAATATCAACAGTTGTGCTTGGGGAATTTCCACCTGGCTTACTTCAGAGAATACACACACACAATATTCACAATACTTGGAAATATAAGTTATATTTATTTAATGAGCATCATCTGGACATAACATGTCCTCAAAAATGTTCCAATAAGTAGTTTCTACTTTATTTACAAGCCATTGCTACAGTGTATGGAGGACCTGTACAGTTTAATGGGGCAATAATCAATCTGTCCATCAATAAATACATCATAGTGTAGATCACACTGCAAAAAGAATTATAAATAGCTACAAAACAACTTGTGCTGGGAACAATTAGATGGATCAATATTTACTGATAATTATGAAATATCAATAAAAAAAAATAACGTTTCATTTCCTGGTGTTGTTAACCTGATGCCAACCATTTTCAGTTGTTGGCAGTAAGCTTTACCATGTTATGGTTTTTCGTTCAATCAGTAACAAGATTAGCAACATTTATTCCAATACCAAATCAACAATGCACTCATTTTTGCTGTATTTAATATAAGTGAAAATGTCATTATACCGAGTAAGATCTTCTGTTATCGACTCGTGTTGCAGACTGTGGTCAAGTTCAAGGATAATGCTTTGGTGCCCTCGGGTGGTGCAAAAAGTAAACTGCATATTGTGACCATAACTATTTCAGAACCACAGTATTTTTCAATTTTACAAAATTATAAGAACAATAATTGATTATATTTGCCCCAAAGTTTGTGTCCTATCCATGACATTTCACCATAGCTCTTGTTGGCTATCACTTGTTGGTTGTCCACACCACCACACCCATATTAAATTTTCATAATGGCAGAAATAATTTCTATAATTAGTCATACAAACAATAGGTCTACCTACTTATATCCAGTCTGACCAGTAAGTTAAAACTGTAATGACTGCATCTCTGTGGTATTACGACTCCGGCCAGTGACTGACACGTCCCTGGATCAGCTGGTTAGGGATGAGTATACCTTGAGATGCTTTGTGCAGAGCTTGCAACAGAAGAGCTCGTGCTGCTTCCTCATGTGGTACTCCAGCTCCTCAAACTTGGAGAAGATCTTAGGCTCTGAACAGCGGAGGCACTCTGGCAACAGCAGATGCCTGATAAAACACACACACACACCAAGAGAAAGTTCAATCAGATACTTGATACAATACTCAGGGCAATAAAGGCAATTAGATACAAGAAAAAGAGCAATGAAACAACAAGTACATTGACAATTATTTCAGTTTAGTTGACCAGAAGGTTCAGACAAAGGCAAGCAAATAACCCTACAGGTTATTGTGTGATTTCTACTGTTGGTTGACAGAGACAAATCCCTGCTTCTGTACCTGGCTGCTTTATATTTGCACATAAAACAAACACTCACTGAATGCTAGGGCTGTGTGATATGACCAAAATCCCATATGCTGATACAGGTAATATCATATCCAGATAACGATACATATCACAATATAGCACATTTTCTGTAAATTCAATGAATAAATTGTTTATATTAAATGACCACATGGAAAGGCCTATTTCTTATTACATTTCGAATCATATACTCGACAAATAAAAAGGTACTTACTCATATTTGATTATTTTTCTCCTTTTATTTAGAACCTTTGTGCTGCGGACAAAAGCCTCTTGCAACGTCTGAGTCTGGGGTTTGTTTTGAGAACTCAACTGTACTTTTGTGGCTCTCACCATACTGTTTGACATGACAGTACATCTTGCGTAGGTGGTAAAAGAGGTTAGTGGTGTTTGAGTCTGTTGTGGGACAGACCTTTTATACCCAAACCATGTCCATGCGACAGAATTAGTCTCTCGTTTTGTCTTGGCTGGTCAGTTTCCTTCTCCTGTTCGGAATTACTCCGTTTTGTGTCACATATACTCTCCTCCATGTTTGTTTGTGTTGCCTTTATGCAAATGTCCTGCCTGCATCCGTGCCGTAAAGAGTGTGATTTGAGACACAACGAAATAAACGATAGAGCATAATATGAAACGATACATGATATATATCATATCGCACAGCCCTACTGAATGCACACTTGTGGTCTACACACACATACACACTCTTCACTGTAAACGTTAAGCTTTTAAAAGTGGGAGGCAGAAGTAGTAAAAATCAAGAACACAGCATGTATGGTGCTATCACAAGAAGGCAACACCTAATTTACCCGGCAACTTTTGGTCACACCATTTCTGTCTCAGCAGTAGTTTGCCTGTCTGAAATTTCGCCATGCACATATGCACGTCAAAACTGTCAGACACATGATAGGCGTATAAGTGCCAAGATATCAGGTTCCCTTTTTTTTTTTTTTTTTTTAAAAACCAGAAATCTAGCCATGTTCTCTTAATCCCTTACCCTTAACAGTCTATGGACTACATAATCATAAGGAATGGAGAATGGAGCAGAGCAGTACCTGTACTGGGCATAGATCCTCTCGTCACTGAAATAGATATCATGCTTCTTCTCACAGGGGAACTGCTGGTAGGGCAGACACGAGAAGGCCTCCAGTTTTTTCACGAACACCACCTGAGAACAACATGACAGTCAGAACGTAAGAGCTGCTGAACATCTCATGGCGCAAACACACACACACACACTTTGGGGAAAGTGGAGGGATAATAAGGCTGTAGTGAACTTTAGATTCTGAGGTAGGTTTTGGTTTGATAAAGAGTTTGGTAAAACTGAACATTTTTAGAGGCTGAAAATGCTGCTCATGTACCACTGCTCTCATAGAGATCTTGTGTATGTGATGAGTACCCTATGGCATTATGGGCATGCTTTCACACCTTATAAAACCAAGCCAGTACAGAAGGTTGTACTAAAAGGCCTGTCAAATGAAGCAGTTCTAAACATTTAGACAATAGCAACATTCAGCTGTAATAGTAGTTGACAATAAACTTTTCAGACTTCAAAATATCTATGTTTGAAAGTTGACAGCTAGTGTTACTTTCGAAGGGAGCGGTAGGTAGAGAGGCCCTTACTGGTGTCACGCTGTCCAGCTGAGTTCACAAGTTGTCTGAAGTCCACATTTAGCTAGAGCTACCTGTATCTGAGAGGAACGACATCTACACGGAAATGGTGACTGGCAGACAGACACGCCAATTACCTCTATAAAAAGGTGTAGCATTTAAATACACAGCAACTGAATATTAACAACTAGCAAGCTACCCACCACCGCTGAACCATTTAACGTGCTCACGCTGGTTTGTTTGAGAGGTGACAGCTAACATGTCAACTAAATGCATTGACAGTTCACTGAATCACAAGTTCATTATCACATTAAGTAAAGGGGATAACGTTAAGGCCGGTTGGACCAGCACACTGTCAATTGCCCACTTGCGAAGGCCAACCTGTTAGCTAACTCTACCTGCACCAAATGTAGAGCTAACTAGCTAACCTACATTGATTGACTTGCTAATGTTAGCTTGAGCTACCTTAGCTAAGCTAATGACAGCGAGAAAAAAAGTAGTCTGAGCAGTTGGTAGACACCGTTTGTTGCTATGCCGTATTTACCAGCAATGCTTTTCATTTATTATGAACCCAGCTAAGGTTTTATCATCCAAATTCTGCAGATATCTCTACAATAAAACATCTACAACGATGCGGCCTAGCTAGCACCACCAGGCATCCATCCCCGAGCCACAGTAGCGGTGGAATGCGCACCTTGTCGAGCTCCTCCCGGCAGACGGCGCAGTACTTCTGCTCGCACAGCACCCTCATTTTGGTGGAGCAGCGGTAACAAACCGGGTGGTCGCATTTTCCTAAGGCGAATATATCGACTTCTTGGCAGCACAGGACGCAGTGCTTCTCTGGTTCTTTTGTGGTTGTTGAATCCATGGTAGGTTGCGAAAAGGCACAAAGCTACTTTAATACTATTTGTTATTAGGAAGAGCCACAGCCACTGAAGTGCTTACGTAATAATGAAAGTCTGAGCTACTGCCGCGTCACGTAACTGACTGTCGTACCTCAGATTTGTATAGCATGTGGATGGACGATCTACCCTCCTGTGCGGTGCTGCTTGTACCTATCCAACGCGTGTCCATTCGCGCAGGCGGTCATGACTGTTGCACGTGTGTCTGAGCTGATGCTGATATGAGGTACTGTACTTTGGGAAATATTAACATGTTCCTCAAACTCCTAGAAAACAAATTAAATGTACACGGTTTCTGGATTTTTATGATGCGAGTTGTTTACATTTAATGCATGATGATAGTATTCTTTATTTATTTTGGCTACTTGGATTTTTTTTTTATTGGTTTCATTTCTGTTTTAATAAAACTCACTTTACTTCTTTCTGACTCTCGTTTCTGTTCAGAGCCTGATGATGTCATGTTGGCAGGTCACTGTGCTGGTAGAGTGAAGATGAAACCAAAGGATGTCTTAAACACCTGTAAATAACTATGAGTGGACCTTAGAGTCAGCAGCTGTGGTATGTAGACAGCTAGACTGGGGCTCTGTTGTTTCCACAGGAAGACAAAAGGATTGTACAGATCTGTGGTGGATCAGCTCTGGCCATCAGTCTGGATCTGCACCAAGGGAGTGTGTATGATTAGATTCCCCTTTCTACAACCTGGAGATCACCTGCTCAGGTGAAGCCCTCAGTGACATCAGCTATGACAGTAATAAGTAGTAAGTGAAAATGAAAAACATCAATTGTATCATTTTAATAAGACATCAGGAGAAACTGAGCAGGATTCAGTACATTCCATAACAACTTTCTGTACAACTGAATCAAACAGCTACTACAGCTGCTGTGTTTATGTGTTGATTTTTACAGAAAGACAAAGTATCAGTATAATCAGAGGGAGAGGTTTACTTAAAGTTTGTAATGTTTTATTGGTTAGAGTATTTGCAGGATGACGTCTCCATTAAAGATTCGCAGTTTTTATTAAAGTGACAGATTTCCAGGAAGCTGAAGTACCAATCATGGGGTCTGTAAGCAGTGATTAATACAGTCAGTCAGTGCTTTAATGTGGTCAAGTGTCCACTGGTTGTGTGAAGTGTCCTACTAGCTAGCGTTTCTTGTAGTGGATGTTGCTCAGTCCCATGACTCTGAAGGTGCAGCTGGCAATCTTCTCATAGAGAAGGAACATGAGGGCAGCAGTCAGCACCGTCTGCAGCAGCTTGGCCTCCAGGCCTTTAAACAGACCCAACATGCCATACTTCCTACAGAAGGAAACCAGGGTCAAAACATAATAACTACGTTAAATATGAAAGAGCAGAAGTCCTGTTAACATTTATTCATGCAGATGGTATGTCATGTATTGTCTTCCTGCACACACAAAAGCTAAAGAAAGATTGCATGATTATGGGTATAATAATTAATATAATGCTTAAAAAGACAATGGGCCTCATGGAAGAACCACTCGTACAAACAGATTCGTTCTTAAATGGCACTTACGAGTGATTTAAGAGAATTCTAGCATTCACCAATTTTGTGATACTTAGGTACAAACAAAATTACGAGTGGTCCAGACCTGTCGTTTGAAACCAAAATGAACTTAAATAAAATATATAACTACATGATACACGATGCAAAATTAATATTCTGTTCACCATATTATCATCATCATCATAGCTTAATGAGATTTTACTGGCATATTTCGACACAGCAGCTTCTACATTTCAGTAGAGAAAATTCTCTCACTCTGACGCTGATTATGCTAATGATCAAATCTCATGAACGTGCAGGTACTCATGAACAGGTGGCATTTGATAAGTTGAAATGAGCAATTTTGGGACACTTGTACGAGCAAACCTCACAGGAGAAAGTACAAGAGATTTAGGACAAGAATATGAAAATGTTCCTGCATGAGGCTCATTGTTCAGACTGCAGGAAAATCAGATTTGTTTCTCAGTTTGACCGTCCAGGTATTTGCAAATGATCAGGCCAGATGATGGAGATGTGTTCTCTAATGCTTCATGGCAATATCAAGTCAAAAGGAGCCTCAAGTGTAAAGGACTGTTTGAAACCTGATTTGAGAGGCCAAACTGAGATACACCCAGCTATGAATTTGTTGAAAATGAATGGTTGGATTTGTACTTTGCTGTCCAGATTGCATCAAAGCGAGCCGATTCTAATCTGGATACGACAAAACCAGATTTGGGCTGCCAGTCTGATGTCTATGACAAATTCCTCGTAATTCAACTGCTACAAGCGCTCTGAGTCAGATGTATGCGTCATCGTTGCATTGTGCACTGTATCTGCAAGGAGGAACTTAAAATGGAGCCATAAAATTAGACAAAAGTAAAACTGCAACCTTATTTTAAAACCTTAATATGTAATCTCTGTGTGTGTGTGTGTACCCACCTCACTCTATTGACCAATAGACACTTGATAGTCCTTAGACTGGAAAGTAGTTTTGACTTGTCCGTTGACTCATTGAACTGGCCAAACTGTAGTGATTTTAAAACAAAAAACAAACATGTGCTCTTAAAGCTCCAGTGTGTAGAATTTTTATGTGTGATTTTAGCATCTTTTCATGTATTCTGACTGAGTAGGCTTTTGTTTGTAGAAAAATGGGGAAACCACGTCTCTCATTTTACATGCGTAAACAAAGACCCACATGCACAGACATACTGTAGACACAAAACCTACCCTCAGAATGGACTGTATGGTCTGCAGTGGGTACGTAACAGTGGTGGCAACAGCTTTGGCAACAGCGCCGATGATGAAGACCTCAACAGATGACAGCTTGAGGGAAAAAGAAGACAACTTGTCACATTTTTGTGCAATCTCATATTATAAGTGTAACAGTGACAGCCTAAAGGTCTGAGGAGTATTCTTTGTCTATTGGATTTACAGCGTTCGAATGTCCACAGTAACTGGTTAGGTGAATAAGTAAGACTATCCCCTCCTTTTAACCTTAACTAATAACATTTATCCACAATTGCTCCGGTAGACCACGAAAATATCAAAATGCACGTGGTATAAAATCGGGCAATCACACAACCATCTGCTTCTACGGTCTCTCTCTCTCACCTGTTTAAGCCACACAAAAATCATGTGAACAGAATCACCAAATCTCAGCATAACAAGTGTCTACTCATCCAGATGATGGGATGACCTGAAGTAGCTTCTCTGGCTTTACTTTTCCATTGGTTAATTCCAAGCACATATGTGTGTTTTGCATTTATTTTATGTGGCACTTCTGTTTAACTGTAATATTACTGTATCATCATTACCTCTTTCCTATCTTTCAAATCTTTGCATACTCCTAATCCCTCCCTCATCTCGCTCTGTTTCTCGCTCACCTCCCTGGGAACTCCTCTCCTCAGCTGCCTCTTCAGGCCTTCATAAATCATGAACTGGATGGCGGGGTTCAGCACCAGCAGCAGGGACGGGAAGGTCCCGTTCCACAGTGCTCCCACGCCCTCATCGCGTGTGATCTGCACGAATGCATCTGCGAAAGCAAAAGAGCAAATTAGCCATTATTGAAAAAAAGATGAGAGTATGGCACTAAATGTCACACACTGTATATGGTGAATAAACACTGACTCAGAATAACTCATAAGAACATGTAAGCATGATCAGACCATTTACCCCGAATGCCAGAGTAGTTGGTGGGCCGTATGTCTGCATTGCGGAACTTGGATCCCTGAAGCTTCAGCCTGGTGTTGACCACCCACAAAGGAGTGGTAACCAGTACGTTTACAACACCTAGAGATAAGGAAGAAGCTAATGAAAATCAACACAACAACCAAAGCAAACACTGTGTGTCAACATTTGCAAATCTTGTAGCATCACACTATCTATATGCTTGTCTCTGGTGACAAATGGAAAAGTTGTGTTGGTCAAGAAAAGATTATACGTCATATAATAATATACCGTCACCCTGCTCAGTCATGAAGAAACAGACGTTGGCTTTCTTGTCCAGAGTCACTAAAACAAGATTTTATGATCTGGACAATGAGCCTCTTACCTGCAGCGATGCCTATAATTAAGTCAGTGCCGGGTGCTGACTGCTTTCCCTTCAGCCAGCTAGCCTTGAGGCTGTGGAAGCAGTAAAAGTAGACAAAGTTGGAGCAGCACAGGCTGCAGATGACCGGGAACCAACCTCTGTACGGAGATAGTCTGCAGGGGCGACAGCGAACACAGGAACACCGGGTAACGTAACATTAAAGCCAAACTTTCTACTTTATTGCCTGCATTTGTAGTATTCAAAATGACTATGGGTGGGTATACTGTGACAACAATGCATATACTGTATGTATGTAAACATAGGCTCTGTTTTTACATATATGAACTGACAAAGATAACACATAGAATCAAGAATTTACTGGCAAGCAACTAAATCAAACCTGGTCAAATAATTTTCACTCACAGTCCTTCCTCTTTGACAATTTCTGCCAGAATGGCTGGAGTTGATTTGGCCTTCCTATTTTCATCCACTGAACACAAACACACAGACAACTTGTTTTGAATAAATACATTTCATCGATTACTGTAATAACTGTAAATAAGAGTGCATCACTACTGTTTCTTACCTTGAAGCCTCAGTCTGGCAGTATCAAGAGGGAAGAATACTGTCATGGCAGTCACACTTCCCTAAAACAGGCAACAATCAATATTCAGTGAAGCGACTCAGCATATAGCTACAATGCATTTTTGTGCCATATGGAAGAAATGTTACACCAAATGCCATTGAAAAATCGAATAATTCAAAGTTACATAAGTATGTAGAGCACAAAACACGCACTGAGACCGAAGATACTGTATTTTCGGAATGACCATAAAACACTATTCAATTCGGCACGTTTGGTAGGTGTTATGTAATACCAGCTATCCGAATTGAAAGGTTGGTCTATTAAATGTGGTTTGTGGCGCTGTCAGGTCTAAAACATCAGGGCACGTTAAATTTTGAATGGAGTTTTGTGTGGAAGATTTAAAGCGTATGAGCACTAACTATGTAGCTGTAACTACTGTCATTATACACTCATTTACGGAAAGTAATACTGAAAGTAAAGCTAACTTACCACTGCTCCTGACACGGCATGAACCAAGCTCTCATACGAGAAAACCGCGGAGCTCATTTTGAACGAGGTTATTATTTTATGCTTCCAACCTTTTGCTCGACTAAAATAAACCCAGTGACCAATTTTTCAAACTCCCATTTCTAAAACAAAATACTTGTTATACCCTCACTCTACTGCTGTCTGTTTTTGATACCTCGCTTCCTTGTGGCTCACTTGTAGACGTTTTTCTACAGAACACGGCGGCATTATGGGTAATGTAGTTCTTCTCCTTTGGGTTAGTTTTAATCAAATTTCATTTACATTTAAACAAAGTATCTCAGTTCAGCATTCAAAATATCATTAATTCCTTGTTATTTTACCTTTTAGGAATATTTGCAGGATCAGTAAGCAGGAACTCCAGGACAATGTCGTAATAGAAGTTGGATTAAGTAATGCATTACATGCTCTGCTATAACCTTTATTTTATTTCATTTTACTAAACAATTCCCTGATTTTGCTTTAAGCACTGCAGAAAAAGTGCAGAGTCAGTAAGGAAACTTTCTCTTTCATTTGTAGCACTCCACAAAAATGAACAAGAAGTAGCCCATGTAGTCACTTTCATTTACATATGTCACTACATAGCTGCTGTTATTACACAGGTATGTGCAACAGCAACTCCATTTTCAGTCCACGCTTCCTTTGCATTCTTTGCTTCGGGTGTGATCTCAAAGACATTGAAAAAGGTGTAATTATGGTCAGTGTTGAGCATCTCCATGAGGGGCATCTCAAAGATACCTTTATGCATTTGCATTTGCTGTGGGGGAGTCAATGACTGGAAAACGGTTGTATTTACACCACCATGATTGTTGTCTCAGGGTGCAACAACAGAACATGAGGACATCAACCTGTTATGCAGGAATAAATCTGCCACTGGAATAACTATTAGCTGCATGGTGTTGCTGCCTTATGCTATGTACAGAAACAGGTAGAAGGAGCTGCGTGTGTGGCCTCGGAGCTCAACATCACATTTAGGCAGTCGCACAAACCCTTGATGTTTGTTTGCAAAGCCAGCTATCATCCCAAACTGCTACAGATCCCCTGCTTAGTGACAGCAATATGTGGCAGCTGTTGGTACAGACCAGCCATTTTTATTTGTCTGGTGATGGATTGTTTATTCAAGTTGATAATTCAATCATTGCTGCCACAGACCTTTTGGCCTCTCTCCATCATCCCCTTCTCACACAGACTCAACATGCTGCTCTAGGCAAACTAACAGCTGTGCCTTACTCTTTCCATTATAATTGATGTCCAAAGGATATTCAGGGACCTGGAAATGTTCCTGCATCCTTCCCCTGATTGGTATCTTTTCAGAAGTGTTCCTTTGTCTTGTGTTGTTGCTTTTGCCAGGAAATTGCCAAACCAGCAGTTGGACCTTCCAGATGCAGGTGCATTTAACCTAAAATTTCTTGATTACACACATTTGATCTACATTTAACTTGTTATGCTCCTCTAAAAACAAGTGGCTGCAACTGTAATGATTTAGAGATGGTGCTGCAAGTTGTTCAACCATTTATTTAGCTTTTTATATTAGTGCTGAACCAAGATTAATTGGTAGACATTTGTTTTTACATTGACATAAAAGGTTATGTTAAACAGTGTGTTACATACAAAGCGGTAAAACATCAAATGTGAAAAAAAAACAAGGAAGGGGGTTGAATACTTTTTATAGACGCTGTATGTCAAGAAGCAAAGAAACATTAAAATACAGTTTAGTAGGCTATATGCTTTTACATGGGGTTCCATGTATGTTACAGCCATGCAGCGTATGTGACAACACACACGGACTTACCAACATTTTTGTGGACAAAAAACAGGTAAATGCTGCTGTTCACACTCCCCTAACACGATTAAGTCATCTAACCATATATAGCATAGACTTGTGACAAAAATCACCAATTAAATATTGTTACTCTTATTAGGCGGGAATGTGTATTAGAAACAACCATCATCAACCCAACCCCTCACTTATCAACATGAACTTGAGCAAGGCACTTATTTCTCAGCTTCTGCAGTGGAAGTTGCTCATTGGCTCACTGTAAATGACTGGTTATAGTGGGCAGCTCCCAGTTGTATGAATTGTTTAAGAGAGCAGCAGCTTATATGCTCACACGTCTTTTATAACATAATGTTTGTAACTGTTTTGTGAGGAAATTAAGGTACAGGTTCACTTCCATGTATGCCATTTAAATGTAACGCAGGTGGTCAATGACATGGAGCATGCATGCTCAATGTGGCCTTCATAAGTAAACAGCTAAAATAAATTAAAATAAATAATAATACAAAAAACTCCATCAGTCTCCAGCCCATTCACTCAGCCACTCCTGACACTGCCTCCTCTGCTCCTCGCTCTCCCCCTCAGTCCTCTGTTCCCTGCTTCCTTTCCTCCCCTCCTCCTTCTTTCTCGCCCTCTCTCTCTCCTCCTCTTTGATCTTCCTCTCCTCCTCCACCCTGTGCTCCAGCAGGGCCTCCACAGTGGCAGTCAGTGGCCGTAAAGAGCGCTGCGGGAGCCACTTGGGATCCTCCGTGGGTAGAAAGGGGTCTCCAGCGGAGACGAGCAGGGGCTGAGGTTCCAGGGGAATGTGGAGGAGGTGGGCGTGCAGCATCATGCGGTAGGGGGCATCGTCCGCTCCCGAGCTGTAGGTGAAGTCCCCGACGATGGGGTGGCCTATTGCGCTGCAGTGGACCCTCAACTGGTGAGTTCGTCCTGGGGGGGAAAGGTGATGGTGAGGAGCCAGACAGGGACTTTTCACAGCTGTGCCAGAGCATTTTCATGAAACACACAAGGTATCTCAAGGTCAAGATAATCCACCTCTATAGTCTTTTTTTCCCAAGTATGTACAGTGGGGTAAAAAAGTATTTAGTCAGCCACCAATTGTGCAAGTTCTCCCACTTAAAAGATGAGAGAGGTCTCCAATTTTCATTATAGGTACACTTCAACTATGAGAGACAGAATGGGGGGAAAGAATTCAGGAAATCACATTGTAGGATTTTTAATGAATGAATTGGTAAATTCCTCGGTAAAATAAGTATTTGGTCACCTACAAACAAGCAAGATTTCTGGCTCTCACAGACCTGTAACTTCTTCTTTAAGAGGCTCCTCTGTCCTCCACTCGTTACCTGTATTAATGGCACCTGTTTGAACTCGTTATCAGTATAAAAGACACCTGTCCACAACCTCAAACAGTCAGACTCCAAACTCCACTATGGCCAAGACCAAAGAGTTGTCAAAGGACACCAGAAACAAAATTGTAGACCTGCACCAGGCTGGGAAGACTGAATCTGCAATAGGTAAGCAGCTTGGTGTGAAGAAATCAACTGTGGGAGGAATTATTAGAAAATGGAAGACATACAAGACCACTGATAATCTCCCTCGATCTGGGGCTCCACGCAAGATCTCACCCCGTGGGGTCAAAATGATCACGAGAACGGTGAGCAAAAATCCCAGAACCACACGGGGGGGACCTAGCGAATGACCTGCAGAGAGCTGGGACCAAAGTAACAAAGGCTACCATCGGTAACACACTACGCCACCAGGGACTCAAATCCTGCAGTGCCAGACGTGTCCCCCTGCTTAAGCCAGTACATGTCCAGGCCTGTCTGAAGTTTGCTAGAGAGCATTTGGATGATCCAGAAGAGGATTGGGAGAATGTCAGATGAAACCAAAATAGAACTTTTTGGTAAAAACTCAACTTGTCATGTTTGGAGGAGGAAAGAATGCTGAGTTGCATACCTACTGTGAAGCATGGGGGTGGAAACATCATGCTTTGGGGCTGTTTTTCTGCAAAGGGACCAGGACGACTGAACCGTGTAAAGGAAAGAATGAATGGGGCCATGTATCGTGAGATTTTGAGTGAAAACCTCCTTCCATCAGCAAGGGCATTGAAGATGAAACGTGGCTGGGTCTTTCAGCATGACAATGATCCCAAATGCACCGCCCAGGCAACGAAGGAGTGGCTTCCTAAGAAGCATTTCAAGGTCCTGGAGTGGCCTAGCCAGTCTCCAGATCTCAACCCCATAGAAAATCTTTGGAGGGAGTTGAAAATCCGTGTTGCCCAGTGACGGCCCCAAAACATCACTGCTCTAGAGGGGATCTGCATGGAGGAATGGGCCAAAATACCAGCAACAGTGTGTGTGAAGACTTACAGAAAACGTTTGACCTCTGTCATTGCCAACAAAGGGTATATAACAAAGTATTGAGATGAACTTATGTTATTGACCAAATACTTA
The DNA here is from genome assembly GCA_008360985.2 of Macquaria ambigua. NCBI lineage: Eukaryota > Metazoa > Chordata > Actinopteri > Centrarchiformes > Percichthyidae > Macquaria > Macquaria ambigua. The sequence continues at coordinate 75,896 of VMKM01002000.1, read as the reverse complement.
TTTTACACCATAAGTTGCGAATAAATTCTTTAAAAATCAGACAATGTGATTTTCTGGAATTTTTTTTTTTCCCTCATTTTGTCTCTCATAGTTGAGGTATACCTATGATGAAAATTGGAGACCTCATCTTTTAAGTGGGAGAACTTGCACAATTGGTGGCTGACTAAATACTTTTTTGCCCCACTGTATCTAGTAGTGTAGAGAGAGATAATTTGTAATTTACCAATCATTCACAGAAGTGAGATAACACAGTATGCTTAATTAATCAGTGATGGATTATTCATCTTTCACATCCATGTCAATCTAATTTTACCTTGGTTTATTTGGCATTTAATGTAGGATGAAGCTGTTTTATGTGAGGTGGGCGCTATCCAACACCAATGACCATAATCAAATGGCCAGGCAAGATAAACGGAACTATATAAATATTAAACACAAATATATTGTATTGTCTGGCTAGCCATTGATCTTTATTTCCAATTTTCAAACGTAGAAAACTTGACGACTGTTCTGGAAATGTAAACTTTCTCTAGTACTGCCCAGATAATATTTGTTTTTAAATAAGGTGAAAATAAGACATCCTTAATTTCTCTTATATAAAAAGAAGCAAATGAGTTATGTTACCAGTGAGTGGCTGCAGCAGCACCTTGGTGACAGGTTCTCCATCATACAACCCATACTCCAACACCGTCAGCTCAGTTTGGCAAGGCTTGGGGTTCTCACAACCTGACGAGAGAAGGATGGGGGAAGATCAGCGAGAAAAATGAATAGCCTGTAGTTATCTTTCCATTGAACTTTCCTGTAAATTCTACACAAGTTTTATATGTAAAACATAAAAAAGGCATGTTTCAGTCTGTCTGGTTCAAAGACTGCATCAAGTATTCAACAGTTAATTTCCATCACTACTAATCATCTTAAACTCTGTGTATATTTCTTTTGTTTTTTACTCTGTGTATGTTTTAACTATGTCAAAGACAAATCTCTACTGCTTTATGCTGACAAAATAACATCTTTCCCGTAGTGGAAAAACAGACAAACAAAACGTAATGAACAAAATTTGGGGTTTCCAGTCAGAATTTAAAAATTTAAAACCTCTTAAAACAGACACAAGCCATGTTCATGTACCTTCTGTTCCCTCAATACACATCATGTGTGTTTTTCCCTCTGAAGAGTTCTTGCCGATGGAGAAGTCCAAAGCTTGTGTCTCTTCCTCCACCCAGCCACGTACCTGGGAAGCAAAACATTTGGAATTAATTTTATTTCCTTACAGATCTTTTTAATCATACATCAAATATTCATTATGCTGTCACATACAGACAGGTATACGGTAATAACTCTGTTGTGTGCATGTGTGTCACTGTGTTTCTGTTCCACACCAGGGCGAGGTAGGCCTTGGTGACGGTGCGGTCTTTGAAGCAGCGGTACGCCCGGCCGGCAGCAGCCTTATTGAGGGCGACACAAAGAGCCCCACTTGTGGAGAAATCCAACTGATGACAGAACCTGTTGGAGCGGGGGAGAAAGATGATGAGGCTATTACTCTTTATGAGCACGATGCATGTGAGCTGATTTAGTTAGTATTAGTGTGATTCTGACCTGAATCCATAGTAGGTGCTGGGATCTGCCAGCTGTGGGAAGCGGTGCCGAAGCTGCGCCTGCACGGTGTGTTTCTCGTACCACATCTTGCTGTCAATGCGGATGTCCCAGTGCTTGTCCACCACGATGTAGTCATTGCTCTGGTACAGCACATGCAGGCTCTCCAGGCTGGCAGGCTCTGTGGTCGTCATGGGCAGCGTTTAACTGGCACAACACAAGATTTTTCACTGTGTAGCTTTCATTATGACTATACTAATACTACAACGTTAAACTACTCATTTAAAAGTAAAAGCATTATGAGTAAAATGTACTTACAGTAACAAGAGTTACAATATTCCCCTCTAAAATTTAGAGTAGAAGTATAAAGAAGCATAAATCCAATAAAGTACAAGTACCTATATGTGTACTTAAGTATAGTGCTTGAGTAAATGTACTAGGTGGATGTGGTTCAACATTAAAATACTGGCAGCTTCTCGTTGTAAACCAGCCTCAGCAACATTAATTTAAGTGAATATCTTAACCATAGTGCTTCAACACATTAACATGTTTAGCACTGTGAGAGGAACAGGTAGCATAGTAGCATCTCTTGTGCCTGGCGTAGTTTAGTCGTCTCTAATAAATAAGTGACTTCTGCCATATTAGCATAAGGCACAGATGCCCTGTAGTGACACCACCCCAGGTTTAGTTGCTTCAAATAGTCGGGAAAACAACTTTTTGGTTAAGTAGCAGCAAGTTGTACGCAGGTTAGCATGTTAGCACCGTTGGTTAGCTAGCTACTGTAAGCTAACACCATAACTAGCTATCTGTTAGCGTCATGATACTGCGACTGTCTGTTTAACTGCCACGAATAACTAGCCAAGAATAATGTGTGATATATTTTTTCTACATACCGAAAGTAAGCGTGCATCTATAGGGAAACACAGATGTAAACAAAACCACAAGTGGTGCCGTGGACTGCGCAGCCGCTCCTTCTTCTTCTTCGTTTGTTATGGCGGATAACAAACCAATGTGAAAAGTGTACAGCGCCATCTACTGTACTGGAATGTGTAACGTCATGACTTTGTGTCCGAGCTGGGTTTTACTCAAGAAAGTTAACGTTAAATCAATTTGTGATGATTGTGATGTGGTGATTTTTCCTCTGCAGATTGTTCCACTTAAAAGTGGTTAAATACCCAATAATTCACAAAAAAGCAAAGATTAGATAAAGGTTAAAAAAAGAAATAATGATAAGCTATAATTTGTGTAACTGAAAAATATATTTTCTTTTTTCTTATGCTTTTAACTGTGACCCCTCAAGATTGATCTTGTGACCCATTAGGAGGTCCCGACCCTCAGGTTGGGAACTGCTATAAATGCTCTGGTTTCCTCCCATAGTCCAAAGACATGCAGGTTAGGTGACGTGGAAACTAAATATACCTTTTATCACAGCAGCAACCTTTTGACATGTTGTTGTAGGAAAAGCACAGGTGTCACTACAACATTATTATTGCTTGCATTGCATTTAGATACCCCATGCAGTTGCAGTTAATGTTATTAGTTTCACCAGTGAATTTCCTGCCAAGACAAGATACAGTGTGTGCTGTTAGAAAGAACCACTGACTGTAACTGTGAATGTTTATCTTGGCTGGATATCACATTCAATAAAGCACATTACTGTAATTTCATCTCCTCTCCTGAACAGTTTACTAAAATCAATTTTTATTGGCCACATTATGGAGTATGGCAATATTATTGAACCTGAAATGTAGGAGTCCATCATCTTGACACAGGGGATTATGTTTATTGCATTTGTTTCATCTGTTTCTGCTCTGTCAGTAGGTACTGATCCCGGTCACTCACCCATTATTTGTGACGTCCATAATCCCTCACCTCAACCTCACCTCGACACTTTTATCTGGCGACGGTCACCGGCTCTGATGACACGCTAGATCCAGTATTATGAGCATGTGGTATTTGAGACAATGAAATGCTGTTGTGTTTTTCTCCTTATATTGATACTGCAGGTAAGCAGTGCTTTCTTACTATTGTATATAAAAGGTGTTGCAGCGTGGTGGTTTATGTTTGACCAGCAAATGATGATGAAACTGTGCCCCAATAGTTCCTGGACCAGTGGAGAGTACTAACCCCTGGAGCAGGGACATTTGGAGGACAGAGACAATGGACTAGGATCTAAATTTAGATCTCCAGGTAAAACACAGGTGCCAGAGGCATGGCCAGAGATGACATGGACCTCTAGAAATCTAAATTGGCTACCCCTTGTGACCCCACAGCCAGAGTCAGAAGGTGGTAGGTACTTGGTTTGTGAGTATAAATCCTATATCCTATCCTAGGATCCTAAATGAGGTCACTGCCTAAGACTGCCCCTCCATCATACATATATATTTATTACTATTTCTATTTAATTTAAAATCTTCAAATGCACAAGTTGAAGGAACTGGCGGGATTATATTTCACTGTGATTGTACCTTATATGATTACATATAAATAAACTTGATTGATTGATTGTTAAATGAATGTAGAACATGTAGAGAATTGACCGAATTTGAAGCTGATCGTTATCATTAGAAATAAGAAATAAAAAATGATTAAGTTTCACACTTCCTGTTCAGTTCAGTTTCATGGTTCGTCACTTTGACCCCCGAGAATCATTAAAGACTCTTCTCCAGTACGCCATGCTTTATTCACCAAACATTTTCAGCTATCTTGCTGTTAGCTGGATTGTGACCCCTGAACTATTTCTTTAAAAAGTACTAAAATATATGACCAATTTTCAACCCAGGCCTTATTAAAATGTTGAATTGTGCACATGACAACTTTATTGACAGTTGTAGAAATAAGAAACTGACCCGTGTGCTCACACAGTCTTTCATTTCTGCAGCTATCAGTGAAGTCGTCCCACACACCACTGTAAACAAAACAACAATGAAAACGTAATTGTGGTAGGTTGAAATTGATTGCTTATTGCTTACAACTATTTGGAATAGTAGTTTTTCTTTACTGATAATATGCAAAGTTGTGTATTTTGCATTTCTTCCTCTGAACAAACAATTCAACCATTAATAATATGTCAATAATGTTTTCCAAGTGAGTGCCCCAATCTGGTCCCCATTCAACCCCAGAAGGGTTTTCTCTCTGTAACCTTGCAATGGTCAGAAAAACTGGTCAGAATCTACAGGTTCAGAGTCAAGGCAAAAAATAGAAACTTCTCAAACCACTCATCCAGCATAATCATTTTCTGTGGTGTGGATCCATATTTTCAGCACTAATCATTTCTCCACACTGATTCCATCACGCTATAACCTCCTCATAGCTCAAAACTAACAAATTATTGGCAAAGTGCTGATTGTTTGGAACATACTGTGCCCAAACACGCTGGCTGAATAAAGTGCAGGCTCTTCCAGTAAGTAATCCCAGAACACAGCCAGGTATGAATGTGTTTTCAGCTAAGAAGATCAAGAATCATTATATAATTGGCATTTCATAACCCAATCTGCTTGCCACTATGTGTGTGTGTGTGTGTGTGTGTGTGTGTGTGTATAAATGAGGCAGGTGTTACTACAGAATGAGATTCAAATGTGGCGCTGTGTCCCTAGTGTTGGGTTTCTGGTTATTGTTGCATAACATTTCAGAGCAAATCATTTCAAAGAGCTGAATGGCAGATTAGCATGTTTACCTGGGCATGCACTATGACAAGAAAGCATCACACACACACACGCACACGCACACACGCACACATAAGAGATGCACGTGGCACTACGCAGTTTCAGTGGAAATCACAAACGTGTCAGTCAGATGACAGAGAAGACGAAGAGGAGAGAGGCTTAGCTGACAGACATTAAAGACATTCATGATGATCCCTTTCACTGACAAGGATCTATTATTTTTCCTTGATCCAAAACTGGATATTCTTTTGCTCTCTTAACTATAAAATCTCAACCATTAGCTGGAAACATTGTCAAATTTAAGATTACCTGCTTGTGAAGAGGAAAAGAGCGTTTCATCTTTTGTTTTGGGCTCTGTGAAGGAAAACCTGCCTGGATGTTGTGTTTCTCTGGATTTAGCTGACTCCATGTTGCCCAATGTGATTTTCTCCATCTTGGATTTATCCTTTGTGCTCTTTGGATCTTTTGAGGAGTTTAAAGGCTGGAACCAGTCTGATAGACGTGCCAACAATACCAGCTGTGTCTCAGGTCTTTGGTGTGGTCTGTTTCCTCCACAGGTGTGAGTAAACGGGCTGTGTGGATACAGTGTTTTTCTCCTATTTTGGGCAGAAAAAACACCACCTAAGCTGATCATTGAAAGTGTAGGTGTGACATTACAAACTGTGGGCATCTCATTCCAAAATAAAAGCTCTCCTGGCCCTTGCATATATTTCTGTATTTTGTTACTTTCTGAGACTTTTCGTCTGTACACCATGCAGAATAAGTCATTTCTGCAGGCTCGCTGCGAGGAGCCTATAATGACATCGGACTGGGGCCTCCCTCTGCTGCTGGCCTTGCTGCTGCTGGCGCTGCTCTATGCCTTCCTCTACCTGCCGGCTACCGCCCAGCGAGCCCTGCTGGAGCAGGCACTCAGCAGCAACAACACAACCACCGCGGTGACCACACCCGGCGACGAGGACTGGCTCACAGATTAATAGGACAGATGGAGACACTGACAAAATGATGAAGAGCTTTATCAATGGACAAGTAGACATGTGACAGCAGAGCGGTCATAGATGCTGCCCTTGAGAAGATGGTGTGAATTTTCTGCTGTCAAGTATGGTTTTTCCTGTCATGTAGGACAAAATGACGATATGACGGAGATTGGTTCTGCAAAACTAAGTGATTCAGTGGACACTTTGGATTACCTGCACTCCCCAAACCATCCTCATACGTGACAGCATTTTCAAGTGACTGAATGGCATCAAATCTATAGGGGCTAAGAAATGTTATAAAATAATCAATTAGAAACAAAGCATTACTATCTTAATATTTTGACAGGAGACGAGAAGTTTTATCAGTGGTTTTAACTGCTGTTGATTGCTAATAGAGGTTGGGAGAGATTAAAAATGACTTGATACCCCTTGAAGGAGGTGCTAGTCCACCACCTGTCTCACTGTCTAACGCTGTTTCAAATGTAAAAACAACACTGCAGCACACACACACACACACACACACACACACACACACACACACACACACACACACACACACACAGAAATACACTCAGCAAAAGTTTGACATCTTGAGAAATATGCTAAATCGCAAGAGTTAGATGATCCCACTGTCATATCTGTATAGTAAATATGAAGCTACAGCCAGCAGCTGGTTAGCTTAGCATAGCATAAACACTGGAAACAGGGGGAAACAGCTAGCCTGGCAGTATCCAAAGGTAACACAGTCTGCCTACCAGACAGATACAGGTACTGGTGGATATTTTACATGTTTATTTTTGTTTTTTGTTTTTTTGTTTTTTAACCTCTATCACCTAAAAAAATATCCAACTTTACACAAACTCCCTTATGTTAAAGTGAAAACAGAGTGAGAATATGTGTGTTGTACAACCCTGATGATATGATGTTAATACCTTTTGTGTTATGTCAGACTGTAGCATAAGGAGGCACAGTGAGTCATTTAACTGGTCACAGAAGCACCAACACCACAGTGTTTGACGTTTCTGTGTGTAACATTTTACTTCTACTTGTACAGTGTAGTTGAATATAGCATTAAGGTGCTCATATTTTAAACCAACTGAATCATGTGATATAATAAAACATCTGTTCATAAAATATCTACTAGTATACTTCATTAAGTATCATCAGTAAACAGAGACTGACCTTTTTTTTTCTAATTTCTTTTCTATTACTTCCAACAGATAGTTCACAGGTGTATCTGAGTGAAAGCTGTAACTCATTTTGCATGTGCCTGTACACTAAAAAGCACTTACATGTTAAGTTAAGCTCTTATCATGATCAAAGGTTGCACACTTATTTTTCAGTTAATGGACAGCTGACAGACTTCTTGATTCTCAAAGGAATAATTTGACATTTTGGGAAATGCGCTTATTTGCTTTCTTGCCGAAAGTTAGTTGCGGAGATTGATACCACTCTCATGTCTGTACAGTAAATATGAAGCTACAGCCGGCAGCTGGTTAGCTTAGCTTAGCACAAAGACTGGAAACAGGGGGAAACAGCTAGCCTGGCTGTGTCTGAAGGTAACAAAATCTGCCTACCAGCACCTCTAAAGCTCATTAATTAGCATGCAATATCCTGTTTGTGTAATCTGTACAAATATCAAAGTGTAAAAAAACAACAATGTGGGTTATGTGTCGCACTATTTCTTGACTGGAAACTGCTCCCAGACAAGAAATATCCCCCCCATAAGTGTAAAATGGTGAATTGAAATTGAGAGATGCTGGTAGGTGGATTGTGTTACCAGACAGAACCAGGCTAGCTGTTTCCCCCGTCCCACCTTTTAGTCTTTATGCTAAGTTATGCTAGGTAGCTATGTTAAGCTAACTGTCTCCTGGCTGTAGCTTCATATTTATTGCACAAACATGAGAGTGGTATCAACCTTCTCATCTAACTAGCAGCAAGAAAGTGAATAAGCATATTCCCCAAAATGTCAAACTATTGCTTTATGTGCATGCAGGAAAAACAATTCAAAAGAGACACATTACTCGTTGTTTGAATTGCCTTTATTAAAAGATACAGGATACTAGATTTGACACCAATATTTGAGGATGCAGCACTTGATCGTTACAGGGGCAGGGGCATTAGACACAGACAAATGTTTCCAGCTATCTGTGCCTTTAAAAATATCCCTGTAAATACTGTATCTGCAGTATATGGCAACCATTGACATCTGGATATTGCGTCAGTATCTTTTTTTTAAAATCACATTAAATTTTACAATAAAGTCGTAAAAAAAGGAACAGAGAATCTTGCTAAACCATGCAACACCCAACAAGCCAACATTTACAGTTAGTCTTAGATCACAACGATTTCAAATGGTATTTCAATGTTCAATATGTTCAGCAACAATGACAATATCATATCCAAAGACTTAACACAATAATATTTCTTATTTTTTGAGGGGGATTAATCCGTCCCTTATATACCTCTCAGGCAGTACTCCATCTTTCAGCTACCATCTTAAAAAGTCTCATTAATGTTCAAAGCAGAATTTTATTCACATCTTGTGTCCTTGGTATACGAGAGAGGTTTAGAAAGGGCTAATTTTGTTCATTTTTACTGAGTGAATAGTATCAAATCCTAAAGGACATGCATGCATCTCTTTCTACAATATACACAGTTCAGTTACAGTCTTTAATTGATCTGCTCTTTCAAAAAGCTCCACAAAAGACTTGAGAAAACGGGTGCTGTGAAAGCAAACTGCAAAGTTAAAATACACCATGTCTAAGTTTGATAGAACACAAATTCAAAGATGCAAGTAGTGGCTTTGTGAGAAGAGGTGATTCATCTTTTCATCCCAGTTGATTAATGGTTTGACAATATCTGGATAATTAGAGGGTCATTATATTATAGGATTCTACAACATTCTTTTACTTCCTGAAGAGCTGATGATGTATAATTGTGTAATTTCAAAACTTATGTGTGTGTTTGATTAGTTTACCGCAATTAAAAGGCAGAATCATGAAAACATGGAATTTAGACATAATAGAAAAAAAATGTCTTCCTTCAAATAACATTGTTGAACCTTTGAACCTTAATCAATCAACCAATGAATCAATCAGTACCCTATGACATGGGATACAAAAAGATATGCTATAACATAAAGAAAATACATGAGCTACCTGACACGTACAGTTACATTTCTGACTCCTGAAAAACTGTGAAGAAAGACGTAACAGAAAGATGCGGCAAATAAAATATAAATGTATCTAACTCCAATTGCATCTTCTTTTCTTTTTGTTATTCTAAACCAGGAGTTTTCAAAGTCTGACACTGTGGGCTTCCCCTTCAGACAAAACTGAGACAACTGGTTTTTGTCGCTTCTATTATTATTTTTTGTCTTACGTCTATTTGGGGGATAATCATGCATCAAGTTTTGAAACTACAGTTCCCACAATACCTTGGGTGGTGGGGGGGGTGTAAACAGGAAGTATAATGTTGTCATGGATTCAGTGAGTTATGTGGTGGGCTACAACTTGACAACTTGTGTATAATTGTGTACATTTTGGCAAATTGGCACTATTAAACATATGCCGAATTAGTTCTCAGCAGTTCCTGTTTGCAGTGTACACATGGATGTACAAACAACCATGGGAAGTAGAAGTCAGCACACACATCCAAACAGTGGCAGGTGCTGAACCACAATTGGGCAAGTCAAGTTTTTCGATTATCTTTGTACAAACAACTATCACTGGATTATTTTGATACTGAAGAAACTGTAAAAACATGATTGAGAAGTGTCTTTTTTCTGTGATTTCTAAGTGGATGTATGGATGGTTTTTCAGAAGTAATGATATCCTCTGGAAGTGTGAGACACTGAATCTAAAAATATGTGTATCATGTCTGTGTGTTCAGAGTTGAGTTATGACTAAGAGAAGGAGTATGAATTTTAATGCATACTCTCACACAGTATCTTTGCCTCATGTCGCTGCCCTCTGTGCCCCCCCAACTCTCTTTTACTGGTAAACTTTTTAACAGATGTTCTGACGTGTGAATCCAGAATTCCTACTGAGCATCCAAATTAACTCTGTATTTACATATTTCATCTCTTCTCTTTGGGGGAGTCTGTTTGACAGATATTGAATGTTTGTAATTATGCAATGTAGGCTATTGTATTTCCCTTTGTGCCTCAAACGGACTTCTTTTAAATCGCCTGCTTTTGCAGACTCTCCCCTGCTGCTTTATTAAGGCAGGGATACGCGACAGGATGAGAAGGAAGGGTGGGAGTAAGGAAACTGAAAGTAAAAGGAAAGGGAGACTTGTCATTGCAAAAGCTTCATCGTGTTTACATCTCTGGATGGATGAGATGTCGAAGAATCTGGAAGAAGAATATAAATGCAGAGACAGAAGGCAGAGAGAGAGAGGGGATTCTTTTCTCTAAAAGTCCCCGTCATGATGCCTGGCATTAAACAGACAAAGAAGAACAGGTAGAAGAGGAGAAAAAGGAGGAAGAGGAGGAGAAGTAGAGGTAGAGCCTCCTGTCTAGGCTGCTCTCACAGGACGAGGTGGATGGAGGAGGATGAAGTGGGGGAAGGAAAAGAGGGAGGTGAAGAACAGGAGTGAAAGAAGGGAAGATCATCTCTCTCACTCATTCATTCCAGTCCTTCTTGATGTCGAAGTTCCACTCCCAGGCCAAGTAGACGTTCTTGTCGTCGTCGATGAATTGGGACTTGACCTGATAGTGGCCGCGTGACATCATGCCTTTGGGTGTCTCATCAACCGGGCATAGAAACTCGTGCACCTCTGCCTTTGGGCCGTAACTTCCCACCATGTACGACACCTTGTCCACTGCAGGAAGACACAAAATGGACACTTAGAAAAGAGAGAATTGTATTCATCACACTGCTAAAAAGGGACATTTTGGACTCGAAGGGGAACTGCAGCAATTTTACACATGAAGGTGTGTTTACAGGTCTTGTGGAGGACTACTAACTAATGTGGAAAAAGTCGTATAAATGAATGAACTGTGAATGAACTTTCAGCGGTTGAGTTGCATTGTGGGTAATGTAGGCAGCAGGTATTGGCAAAGAAGAAGAACGTGTGGAATAAAAAAGACGATATCTCTGGTTCTGCTGCATCAATTTTATATACTTGTTTAAAAACTGTCCATTGAGAGTCCAACAATGTTATAGGAGCACAATGCTAAATCAGTGGAGTACTCATTTAAGTAAAAGATAAAAGTAAAAATCCATATCTCTTACTCCTATTTGTAAACTCTTACGAGAGCTCAAGAGGTATCACATAATGTTTGTTAAGAGACGATCCTGGATCACTGTAGTATAGAAGAAAAAAGGTGGGAACACATATTACTAACATATCATTATGATGAATTATACATTAGCTGAATTCATATGATTTATTCATGATAGGGTGGGTTGTTTTAGCATATTATTTGCATTTGATTTGAACATTTGACAGGAAGTTACACCACTTTTTTAGGGGTGCATAATTTCTCTGATGTATACAGGTTTTATAAGCTAGGTTCAGGTATGTGCTTTCATTCACGTACACTTTCTTGACACTTAATGATCAGCATCACTGAGAAAACTAGATGGGTTGTCTTGTATATGGTGTTAACAAGGTACAGCAATTAGCGTACAGAGGCTGAATTGAACTTACCTCTTATTCCTTTTCTGTGGGTCACGTGGTGGTACCTCAAGCCAGCAACGATTTCTCTGTTCACCTGTAGACACACACACACACACACACACACACACACACACACACACACACACACACACACACACACAGAGTTTCATTAAAATCATCAAATCTTGTCATGGACTTTTCTGTCAGTTACAAACAAAACTGGCATCCCAAAGTTAGCATAAACCTAGAGTGACGCTACATGAATTCATCAGCTGGTTAGGTGGTTCATTATTCCTCTATGACCAGAGCTACACATCCATCCATTTTCTACACTCGCTTTAATCCCCAGCACACTTTGAGCGGAGGGTGGGGTACACTGGTTCACCAGTCTATCACAGGACACATATGGACAGAAAAACACATTCACACCTGCAGACAATGTAGAGTGTCCACCAGGGAGAAACCCACACAGACACACTGAGAACATGCAAACCCCACACAGAAAGAAGGCCCCAACCCCACAAAAATGTAGTTTCTCTGCACATTGTAACGATACATTTGAAGGGGTACTTCAACAATTTAATATTGCACTTGGATAAAGTTGGGAGACTCATATGAGACAGTTTTTTAAAAAGAATGGTCAAAACTGAAGCAGCGGAGGCCGAGATATCCTGACTTTTAGTCCCTAGTATGGGGTCAACTCCAAAAACAGTGGATACTACATTTCCCAAAATGCAACTTAACAGCTGCTTTTTATTAGACCCCCCCCCCCCCTGGCTTCTCACTTCTTTCCAACTCCCATCTTCAGTTTGTAAAGCAGGCTTCCTACTAAAAATTTATCTCAAGCCCAAGCCAAAGATAACCCTGATGACATCACTATGACATCATCAGGGTTGATTTTCTTTTTTGTGTCTTTTTTAAACTTTAGAGGGCTCCCTCCAGGGCCACAGAAGACATTATGGAACTGTTTTCCCAGGCTGAGGAGTGCTCCTTGTGACGAGTAAACTGAACTTCATGTGTAAAATCGTGGAGTGCCCCTTTAATGACTTTCAGGTAACAATCCATCCAGACTGAAATAACCTTTTAGGGTGAAACACTGCATGTTTTTTTAATTTTCTGACAATTTCCATGCTTTCAAGAACACGTCAGGCAAAACACTCGCACAGATTAATGAACATTTGTGTTCTGGGTGAAGCTGCAGTTAAGTCATCTGTCCAGCAGGTGTCCTCACAGCAGAGCGGAGTCACTCTCTGAGCTGTTTGGTCATTCTCAACACATCTCCCTTTCCCTTCAGGGCCAAGTCCCTGGAGTACTGCCTCTAGTCTACCGACACACACACACACACACACACACACACACACACACACACACACACACACACACACACACACACACACACACACACACACACACACACACACACACACACACACCTCTTTTCTTTCTATAGCCATACAGTCTCTTCACTTCAACAAGAACCTGTGTATTATATGGGTCTCTACATCTACACTTTTATTTATGCCAAATAAAATTCTCACCATCTCATATCGTCTCGCCTTTTCTCATTTTTGATCAAATCCTCTTTTGTTTTCGCAGCATTCACCCAGATCTCAGTGTCCAATCCAGTACAGGAATATTTCCCACAGTGTGAATCACTCTCAGACCATTAGAGGAGGCGGTAGATGATCTGGTATTCAGCCGGTTCCTGAGTGTTTCGCAGCAGCTCCACTGAATTGTAGCAATATGATGAACAACCAGTAACAACTAATACTGAATCGAGTGAAGTTCCTGGGTCGATATTGTTGTTTGTTGGTGCATTTGTCTTATTCTTTAAGACAAACATCCCCTCTAGCCTCTGGGTACACTCATCGTCCCCAGTGTTGTGTTTATAGTAGACATGAGGATGCAGCTTGTTGTATAGCTGCTGTGTGTTTACGTGAGTGTTGAGTGGTTTATTTGTAACAAAGCAGGAAAGGAGAGGGAAGAGGATGAGAGAGTGAGGAGGGGTAACAAGTGACGATGGGGCACAATAAAAAGGGTGATGCTTCGAAGAGGAGACAGAAGTGAGACACAGAGAGGCTGGGGAGAGTGGCGTTAGAGGGAAAGGTTAATGGAAAATTATGAGGAGGAGAAGAAAGAGGAAACATGCTGCTGTCATTGAAGGGTATTTTGAGTTTGAATTATAGCTATCACTGATTTCCCCCTTTTGCTATCACATCAGAAAATAGCAGTTGTGCTTATATATTAAAGGTGAACTGGGAGGGATTTGGGGCCGTTATCTGTAACAAAATGAGGGAGTGTAACTTTTTAATCACTTGAGAACTTGTTGATCACTTAGTGAGCAAACAGGGGTAGTACCAACCCTGCCCTCACTATTGCTGCGCTGGATTTTTACTCTTTTCTACCTTTCTTATAGTTGGAACTAACAAAACAAGACTAAGAGTCTATACAGCCTTGCTAGCAGCTCTGTGAGGCTGTACTTGGGCTAAATGTTAGTTTAGCATGTTAGCATGCTAACATTAGCTAATTAGCATTTAACACAAACTACAGCAGAGGATGCATCATAAACCAAAGTAGTACAAAGTACTGGACAAATTCCAATTTTGACCTGACCTGATGGCGCCAAAGGAAAAGCCTGGGGATCATTAAAAAGTGATTTCTATTCATCCTGAGGAGGACACGAAGCATGGCTAAAATCAAAGAAATTTAAAAGTAATGACTGTCTAATTTTAGAAATCTAAAAAATAATCAATTGTCAGACTTGAGAAACTAACTTACTGATGTTAAAAGACAAGTCGCTTTTCTAGCATTAATCCTTACTGGCACTATAAAACAAATCAGCCCTGAAAAGACTCATTAAATATGATAATGGCCTGGTTTGATATTGTGGTTTGATCAAATAGTACACGGTGGCTTACTCAGCACGGTCTATCTCTTTATCACTTACAGTAAATACCTGATCATCTGTTTGTTCCTTCCTTCCATACACACACACACACACACACACACACACACAGTAATCCATCCATGTTGTAATTTACAGTAAATACCTCTGTGACTGCAGCTGTGCATCTTACCTTAAAGTCTATCTTTAGTCTGTATGTCACTCCTTCCTTTAGGGAGAAGGTCTTCTCCTTCAGAGCGGTCAGGTCTCCTGCACAAACAACAACAAAACATGATTCATGGTCAACACGGCACGTATGACGTCACCTGCTACAGCGTCTCAAAATGACTCACTGTGTGATCACGCTGCTGCTGATTCACACACCCAAGGGCATGTTTGAAAAATTGTCTTTTATTGTTTATAGCAGTTAGTAATTCTTTTTTTCCTCCAAACTTTATTTATTGAATTTCCGAACAAATGGAAGATAAAAATGCCATGTTGAAATTCAAGTATATATAACACAGAACAGTTAAGAGAAAAAATGAATGTGAATTGCCAAAAGAAACAAAAACAAAATACATAGATACACAAAAAAGGGATTTTGTCACCACTGAGGAATAAAAAGTTGCATAGTTCATTCAAATAAATTACCTCAAAATACAGAATATAGCATAAACGTGTGTCAGTCTTGGAAGCCATTAGTAATACTTAGTTAAGTTTAATACAACAGCAGCTGGAAATATGAGCATGTTTGGTCACTCACTGCATGATAAAATCATTAAAATATTCACTTGATCCAGGGGATTTGGAGCATTTTCCTCTCATGTTTTTAGCTAAATAAGATAAATTACTTAAACGTATGATGCCTTCTGCATTCATACCCCAGTACAACTTGGATATATCGATTATTTAGTGTTACTGGTTCTTTGTACAATAAAATTGTCTTTGTCGTGCTGTAGGGTTGAGTGGGTTCATACCGAAGGGGAGGGAAAGCATCCTGCGATATTGTAAAAGCACACAGCAATCAGAAATGCATCCACTGCCTAATCACTTTATGTCTCAATTTAAACCCGACCACCAGTCCTGAGTGCCTCCTAATGGACAAAGAGAAACAGAGGAAGGAGAGGAGAGGAGATGAAGGAGAGATAGAGGGCTGGGGGGAATAAAAGACAGACAGCAGTGATGTGTTGAGGAAGAGAGGCAGAAGACACGCAGGCAAAGAAAGGAAGTGACCTACAGATAACACACACACACACACACACACACACACACACACACACACACACACACACACAGCTCCCTCAGAAGTGCACTGTACAGGGTTAGAGGTTTGATTCCCACTGGTGTCACACATATTAAAAATATATGCACTTGTGGCACATCTAGGCACTTGAAGTAAAAGCCTAGAAAGAAAACAGCATATTGCTCTTGCTGATGAAAATCTCCCAACTCTGCTTATGTTGACTGTCACTGTTTTCACTGTAATTGAGAATCAACATGTCCCCCCCTGTGGTTTGGGAGCGTTATACCACCACATGAAACACTTTAAACTCCAAATTGGATAAAATCAAAAATGTATGACATCGAGCTAATAAAGCTGTTTCACCAGTGGCTGACATTTTGGAGATTTTTCCCCCGCTCCATCTGTGTCTCAGTCTCATTTCATCCAATCTATCTCCCTCTGTGAACTGTGGTACTCTCCTATCCTTCTTCAGATTCGTCTCCTCCTTCTCTCATCTCAGGAGACGGAGAGAGAAAAGAGAAAAGATGCTGGCCTCCCCTGGGAGCGTCTGACTGAGAAAATAGGTCAGTGTGGAGAGCTGTCTACCTGCTCTCCTCACGCACGCACACACACACGCACACACACACGCGCGCGCACACACACACACACACACACACACACACACACACGCGCACACACACAAGGATGCACATGCAGGCAAATCCACACACTGAACACAGCTTTCATATACAATTACATTTTGTTTGGTAACATTTCTGTACTTCTACATAAATACAAATTTGAATGCTTTTACTTGTAATGGGTATTTTTACATCCTGATATGGTTATTTAAGTTAAATAAATTATCTAAATACATCACTCCTTCTGCCAATATTTATAAATCAATTTATATTTATATATCAAACACAGCAGTTAGATGATAAGTCTGATTTTCATGTCAGCTGGGAAGCTGTTAAGACCCTTGATTGCTGCAGTTTCAGTGGGGGTGATTAGACTTAAAAGCAAAGTGAAATTAGTCAATAAGAAGGATGGATGACAAATGAGCAATAGATTTATACGAGACAACCCTCACTGAGTTCAGATACGAAAGGGAGATTAGAGATTGGTTCATCCTCTTCCTCCTCTGCTTTTAGCGCACGGAGGGTTTCATCCTGTGCTGCTCCAATAGCAGACAGAAGAAATTCAGGTTAGCATATATATGAATTTCACATCCAAAACACCCTTAAAGTGGCCACATATTACTGACATTATACGACTGTAGACCCACAGCACATAATAAATGTGGTGTAAAGATTAGTGGCTGACAGAGAGAGGAGTGAGTGTGTGTGTGTGTGTGTGTGTGTGTGTGTGTGTGTGTGTGTGTGTGTGTGTGTGAGAGAGAGACTGAGTTAATGTGTAGCAGCATGCGTGCTCAGCAAAACAACCCTGAACCACGGGAACATGAAAGTTTAACAAAGCCAGAGCTTACATTTAGGGCACTGAGGAGTCACAGTGAAGGATATTACTTTGTGTAGTGTGGTCTGGCAGCAGGCCACACAGTACAGTACATGACACACTATATATCATAGACCAAAGCATTAAACCTTATAGCATGGGAGTATGGGTGTGTTGTGTGTTATCAACTGAGACATAGATTAAAAAAAGTAAATTTGGCTAAAGAACAAGATGTTTGGATATTGTATTAATTTCAGAACTGAAATGGACAGAAGTGGTTTAGACATGGTACAGACTCCAGTATTGCAGTGAAATTCAATCACATAGAAATAATGGTTTACAACACGTTTTGTAGTAAAATGTTACGATTCCATAAAAATCTGACATTTAACGTACACTTTAAGCCAAACTAGGTCACAGTGTTGTGCTTACAGTTTATGTTTTTTGCTCGGGCTTATCTCTGGCAGTCGTATTGAGACACAGAAACGCATCAAAAGTTGTTTTTGGTGCTGCCAGCTCAGCCTGACAAAATGTTTTTTTTCCCCGTGTTTCAGCGCATCAACGTTCAGGCCGTTGATCTAAACACAGGCAACAACTGAAATGACAAAGAAACTGTAACTTCTCGAGAGCTAGAATAAATCTAAAAGTAAAGTCACAGTCTAGGAGCAGTTGTGATAAAAAGGTAGCGATATGCTGGATGATATCAAAAAAAAAAAAAATTAAACGATGAATTCAAAATGAGGAAGATGATCTAAACCACTTTATATGGAGGTAAAACAGAAAGTAAGCGCTCTCTTATACTGTCAGTAATAATCCCTCAGTGCACCGGAAAACAACAGCACAGTAGGTCAGTGTTGAACTAAGTCACAGACCGACTTAGATATTTTTGCAGTTAGTTTTCTGTTTTAAATACTTTAGTTTGGTTACCCTGGGGATTTATTTAACACCTGCTTAACCATCATCATCATCATCATCATCATTTTAACAATCTTGCTGTGTTCCCAGGTCTCAGCAATGATGGAGACATTAAACAAAACTATATATTATAAACTTGGCCACAAAGCAAATGCTCCGAGCACCACCCGTCCTGTTGTCGTCTGTGTTGACAGAGACCCAGAGGTTGGATGCACTCAGAGAGTTAATGCCTTCTGAGTGCACGAGGAAGCCGTTTTAAAGTGAGAAGTTAAGGCTGAGACACGCACCCAAACAACCTCGCAGAAGTTAGAGGTCTCTGATGGGACAACCAGTCGAGCATGCAGTAAGAGCGAGCGTCTCCTTTCTCTTCTACACTTACACTTTCAAAGTGTAGAGCAATCATCTCTACTAGGGTGCGATGTGTCTGAACCTGTGTTTTGCCACCCCTTCCTCCCTCTAACATGACACACACACACACACACACACACACACACACACGCAGAGTAGTAAATGCCCGTCGTCACTTAGAGCATCATGCTGCATTGGTAACAGCCTATAGTGTCTAATGAGGACTCTAATGCATTCAGCCACAGATGGAAAGTCCATTTCGCATCCAGTCTGGTGCCGGCTCGGCTATCTGACTGCAACATGATACACCAGCAGAACCAATTATTACACTGCCGCTTACTCTTACTCTATGTTACTCTATAGATTAACGATTAAAGATGCTTTTCTCTCACACACAGCGATTTCTCTTTAGCTCTACGACACAAACGCACACATTCATCCAGATTAAAACCCAATCTTCATTTTAAAAAATCCTTCCAGGGAAAATATGAGAAAGACTAGTTTTCCAGGTACACTATAGCAACACTGCACATACAGTACTTGTGAAATCAAGTCCTTTTAAAAGAGCCTCCGAATGTCAAAGAGCATTTCCTGTGCTGGACTGAAGGCTCTTTGTCTGCCTGTTAGGATGCAGAGCAGGCGCTGTGATGTAGGAAGTAAACATCACATGTAGACTCCCAAAACCTTTAATCTTCATGCTCTCATCATCAGAGGCCCGTTTCACAAATGGTCATTGCTCACAAAAAGCAGATACATTGGCAAGTCCTACTGGGCTCTTGCGAGCTTGTGCACGGATGATCCCTGCCCATTGGTGAAGCCCTTTTGAGAGGAAAAAAATCACATGTTAGCCGGTTGGTTGGACGGTCTCTTTGTGCAGAGCAAGACTGGCACGATCCATGAATGTTCATATGCCATGAATATGTATATTGGCATTGATATTCCTAGCTGTCTCCTGAATATCTCCCTCATATACAACTACTTTGCAGTAGAAAATATGTATGAAATGGAAGGTAATGCCACTCAGATTACATTTTTGTTTTTATCAACATAAGGAGGAAACATTTATATTGAATGTGTTTGTTATCTGTTTACTGCCAGAGCAAAATGTTCTTATTGAATGCATCTGCAAAAAGTTCACTGTCAACAAATTTCATACGTTTTCGCTACCATATTTGCTCCAGGTAACTAATGCATATACAACTTATTTGTGGTTAATGTTACGCAACTCAAAGCATTTGGTTTAGGTTAAGGAACCATAACCACTGCACTCCAACCTCCTCCCTACAGCTTCTCTGTGGCATAAGAACCCAACACTTTCTGGACTGAAAAAAACCATTGCCAGTTAATATATAACCCAGAAGGAGTTTTATTTGGTAAAGCAAATTAGTATGTCTATACAGTCAGTGTATCATGTATGATATTCATAATCCCCAGAGGACGATTCATAATTATTTGGTGAATCCCTGCGATTCAGACTCTTCCTGCCAAAACTTTGCCACAAATTTGATGCAGGAGAGGCAGAATTATCCTGATGTTTGGTGGGTCAAGCTCCAATAACACTGCATCCTACATTTCCCATAATGCAACTGGATAGCATCTTTCATTAGACCCTCCCTGCCCGGTAACCACCTACATCGTTTAAACTCCACACCTGCAGTTTATAATGCAGGCTCCCTGTTAAAGATTTTAAGTCTCAAGCCCCAGCCGATAACCCTGATGACATCACTATGACATCATCAGGGTTATTTTTTAGACTTGACAAAGCTCCTCCAGAGCCATAGACGACATAATACAACTGTTTCTCCTCCTCATGACGAGTAAACTGAACTTCCTGTGTATCTTCGCCCTCAGTTTATGATAGTTTTTCTGTTAAAACTTTGTAGTGCCCACGTTCAACCTGAGATTACTCAATTGATTTTCCATCCGCCTTTCTCTTCCTCCATCATCTATGATTGAGACCAGCTCTGAAAGCATTAGATCTGTCTTCTGTGGAGGAACGGTGTGCTCTTCCCATTTCATGCAATTCAGCAGATCTTCCATTACACACTGAAACATGCACATTAAAGGCTGCTAGATACTTTCTCTCTCTGTGTGTTTGAATCAGAGGAAACTGCATAGTACAAAGTCAGCATCGCCTAGCAACCAGGTGACCTTTCCTATTAGCAGTCTGTGATTGTGTCTTTTTGTGTGTGTGCGTGAATGTGTAATTGTGTATGTGATAGGCAGGGAAATCCTCAGGCAAGTAAAAAATCAGAGCAAATCCTGCATGCGGAGAAATCAGGAAGAAATACACACACACACACACACACACACACACACACACACACACACACAGTTACAGCAACTGCTGTCCTGTTTACCAGACACACCCTGACACACAAGTCAACGATAGGTGAACCTACACACACACACACACACACACACAGACAGATCGATCCTTTCCTCAACTTTGTCCCCTGTAGGGAGTGACATAATCTCTTTGCAGTCACTTGATTACCATGCACTACAGACACACACACACACACACACACACACACACACACACACACTCACTTACAGCCACCTCACTCCCCTTCCCTGCATGTCGTGTTCGCCTGCACCCAGGGGAAGATGTCAATACTGCCCACTAAGCAAACATTTAGCTGTCTCTCCTCTCTCAAGCGAGGACACACCCACTGCAGTCTTTCTGCACATAAAATGCCGAACGCACGGTGGGGTGAGATGCCTTGCTCCAGGGCATGTCAGTGATTTGTGTCATGATATTGGAAGTGAGGGTATAGCAGCACCATACCACAGCCACCACTAGCCAAGGTTTAGGGAGAAATGTAATGCAGGATGGAGAAGAGTAAAACAGAAAAGCGAAAGAGTGATGAAAGGGAAGCGTTGCGCACCTGTCAGGTCCATCACGATTGGTTCAGGAGCCTCGTCACACAGCACGGTCAGCCTGGTCACCTGGACATTTGGCCCAGACACGCCTGGAGAGGAAAAGCAGTCTGGTTACTATAGTATTCATTTGTTTGTTCATTTCTTTAAAGGAATAGTTCGACATTTTGGAGAACTCGCTTTCTTGCAGAGTTAGATGGGAAGATCGATACCATGCTCATATCTGTCCTTTATGGAGCCAGGAGATTGTTAGCTTAGCTTAGCATAAAGACTGGAAACAGCTAGCCAGGCATGTTATATAACATGTTATATATTGTCTTTTAATCCATACACAAACAGAAATGTAAAAATGACAAGTTGTGGCTTTATGGGAGGTTATGTGCTGGAACTATTTCTTCGTCTTTTGGTCCTAGCCCACCGGTGATTAAGAGATCTGGGGGTAAGTGGAAACAAGACAAGTCTACAGCCATGCCAGCGGCTTTGTACTTATGCACAGTAGGGCTTTATGCTACAAATAACACATGTTAGTTTAGTGTGTTAGCATGCTAACATTTGCTAATCAGCACTAAACACAAACTGCAGCTGAGGATGATGATGGTTTTGCAGGTATTTGGTCATAAAATCGACGTATTGGACAAACCGAAATTTTGAGCTGATGATGGTGCTGGAAGAAAAGTGAGAGGATCACCAAGGTTATTACAGTTATATTACATTATACTGAATGTGTGTACTAAATTACACAGCAATCCATCAAGTAGGTTTTGAGACATTTCACTCAGAACAAACAATGTAAATTGCATGGTGGCACTACAGGAAAAGTCAGGGGATCGCCTGGATTCATCCTCTGGGAACCTTGAATGTCTCTACAAACATTCATAGCAATTCCTCTAGTTGTTGAGTTATTTCAGTGTGGACCAAAAGACAGAATTACAATGCCATTCCTAGAGCCAGGCCGCTAGAATGGCAACAAAAAAAAAAATCAAAAGACCATGATGCTAATGCTGAAATGACAAAACAAGTTGCAGTTTTAGCTTGTACATGTTAAAATATCACCATCTAAACATTTCAAGTCATAGTAGAAGAAAGTAATTGTGTTGTGGGCTGACATCAGGATTCAGCATGGACAGATTAAAAGACAATAAAGTCCTCTCCGCCCCTCTGTGCTCCACTCTGCTTTTCTTTCCTCCCATTACAGCCTTCCCCACTGCATTCAGTGCTGCTAAGATGTAGATGAGGTGGTGTTGAGTTACAGCAGTGGGGGAGTTGGAGCTATTCTACTGATATCAGCTGTCATGGCCCGGCTGCTGGATTAGAGATGCTGAGGCAAGCAGGTCTGTTCCAGTGAGCTTGTGTGTGTGTGTTTGATCAGAAGTTGATGACTGCAAGGAACTATGCACCAAGTCGTTATATTGAGTGAACGGTATATTTAAAGCTGCAGAAACACTGGGTAACAGGGTGAATCACCAGCTCTTCTATCACTTCAGGTAAACAATAAACACACACACACACACACACACACCTGCCATCATTGGTCCCGCCCCCAGCAGGGTCTGCTTGTACTTGACCAGACTCTCGTCATCTTTGTCCAGTTCCTGAATCTCCTGCAAAGACTTCTGGGCTGGAGGATTGTAGTTTAAGTTTCTCTCATCCTCTTCCTCCTCAATGGGCAAATCCTTCTTGTCGGCCATTAGACCTTCCAGAAAGAAGGGAGGAAGAAGACCATTAGAGGGATACAGTGTTTGCAGGTTTTCTAGACCAGTGGTTCCCAACCTTTTTTTTGTCTGACGTACCCCCACACTCCCTTACAAAGAAGGGAAAGGCAAATAACATTTGCAGCAGAGCTCATCTGCAGTTAATATTTCTGTTATGTTTCAGTGACTGAAAACTCAACCAGCACAGGCAAGATTGCTTTACTGTCTGGGGTATGATGCATATAACTCTATGTAGGCCAGCTCCAGCCATCCGGGGTTTGATTTCATCAAGGATTTTGATTCAATATTGAATTTTACAGACACTTGATAATGTGTTCTGCAAGCTGAAATTTCATTTTAGCATCTCCACCTCATCCGCACCTCCAAGGAGTGAATACTTGCAGACTGTGATAGTTAAAATAACTGGAAGGGTTTGACCAGACAAAACCACAGCTGACAGCAGTCACCAAAACACAGCAGTTTTATGTAAACTGGTTGACAAAACAAGCACTTCTGCAAAACTGTCGGCATGTTAACAGAACACTTTTATACCTGAAAGAGAAAGAACAACACAGGCTCATTTACCAAGATGCACCAAGGGCAGGAATTGACAACCTTTTATCATTTCCACACTGATCAAAGGAGATGTGTGATCAGATATTTTCATGTAGTTTGAAAAGACTTTAAACTTTGCTTTACATGCTAGGTAATCCACCAGAGTGGGGCATCATGTCAGCAGTTATTTTTGTCAAAGTTGCAGTGATCTTGTGGGTGGTGCACTGACTTCATGGCTGCATTACAAGCTGAGCATCAGCAATAACGAAACTTTGACCACCATAAAAGCAGACATGATAAATGTTCTCGGTAATGAACAAAGTCAAGGACTTGAGTGTCAAGTCTTTACATTTGTGTGTCGCATTGGTGGTTGTGGAATAAACTGATAAATTACATATTTTAACATTTTATGTTTGAGGGGAGAGGAGCAGTATGTTCTTCTCTCATCAGCTTACAAGGACAACACAGACAGACAGGCAGATCATTTCCTACAATAAAACGTTACATGGTTGCCAACACAAATGCACAAGGCATACTTCTAGACTCCAATTATCTGGAGAACAAGACACACAGACACAAACTGTGCTGTGGACGTCTATTTACTGCTGTAACAGCCTCGTGTAATAGCCTCTGGTTCTGGTTTTTACTGTTCATAATGAGACGGCTCAGTGTACATCAGCTCAGAGCCGTGTGTGGAGGTAATTGGATGACACAGAGTACACAAATGCACACACACACACACACACACACACGCTTTAGTCACAAACATACCCACCAAATGCATATGAATGCGCGGTCACACAGTGTTGCAGATTCTGCAAACATTAGTGGAAATCAAATGTGTTAAACAGGGACATAATGGCACAACACACACACACACACACACACAGATGCACACTTGTTCCCGTGCACTCTTCTGTCTTTGTAGCAGCACCCCACCCAGTCAGGGCCAAACACGACTGCCTTCGCCCGTCACCATGGCAACCCTTTCAACTCCCCTTGCAGTGACATCACCTTTGCTGTGGATCTGTTTTATATGACTGAATATACACAGTGGAGCGTTTACTTTCACTTGCAGCAAGAGGGATCTATGGTATATCAGTTTTAATACACCCTGCGCGCGCGCACACACACACACACACACACACACACACACACACACACACGTACATTTCCATAAATCTATATTTAACAGGATGGTTTCCTTGGATGGTTATAACCCCCTGGTTGTAGTTTTTCTTAAATCAATATTTAGCCAAAGTGCATTTTTACTCAGCTTGTTTTTATGAAATATAATACAGGAAAGTTTTCTCATTTTTGAGATAAGGCTGGTCTTGAACACAGTGGATGGTAAACTGTTAGCATGGAGCGCTACAGCTAATGATCTCCTGGGGTCGACACATGGACGGTTTTGGCATCTGTAGTCTATGTTGTCATCACTTAAAAGGTGATAAGTGATGATGTTTTGTTGTTTTCCCTTGAAATCTACTTAAATTGGTGGATGATTTACAGGTTTATGTCCCAACACAGATTTGCCTAAATAACAGGACAGTTGATGGAAAACTAAACTACATTTAAGTGCTTCTACACAATTTTTTTTCATTACAAGAAAGTGCATTTTTTCAGTCTATACTTAACTATGTGGATAGTTTTAAGATGAGATCTTCCCTCGCATTTTCTTAAGTCTATATTATTAAGAAAAATGGTACCCAACACACATTTTTATCCCGAATTTACAAGGACCAGGCACTGACAGGTTAATTCCTCCACCTCACACTTTCTTCTTAAGTCTATCTGACAGATTAATTACTATTATCTTCACACGTTTCCTTTCTATTAGGGTTAAAAAAAAATTTTAAAAAAGTGTTCAGCAGATGAACAGAAGTTTCTTTCACATTTTTCCTGCTGTCTTTGAGAAAAAAACCTTTCAAATGTCAACAGATTCTCTACGCATATCCCTGATTCTGATATTAAATATTGATACAACGTGAAGTGCCATAAATTAGCCAAACTGTTTGAATCTGCATATTTCATATATTGCAGATAACTGTTGTTTTAAGATCTCAGGTGGTGCGCTTTCTGTTGGATCCACTTCATTTATGGAAGGAGCTGAAAACATGAGGAAGAAAAGGAAAAACACTACGATCTCTCTTGTACACACACACACACACACACACACACACACACACACACACACACACACACACACACATTAAACTCTATAGTACGTCAGATATGGACATGACTTCATAAATGATTCACCCTGCTGTATTTACATATCAAAACTCTGCAGCTCGCCCCCACACGAGCGTGCACGTGCACACATGTACATGCACTGCGGCGTAAACGTGTTTCTGAGCTGCTATTAAAACCAGTTTCCTCTCTGACATCTGAGAGCTGCTCTTTGATCTCCGGACTGCTGACCTGTCACAGCAACCGTATCAATTAACATTTATTTGAAAAGGCAGGGTTAGGTCCACGGAGATACAGCCTCTTGTACAGTGTTTTGATATGGATTTCTTTTAAAGCTGTAGTATGTGGCAGTAGTTTAGTGGTAGTGTGTTTTAACCAGGTCAATTTAGTTTCGACATCAGTTACACTGAGTCTGCATGAATCGGATCTAAAGACTGATTATTATAATACTGTTGAAAAAGATACAGATACAAATATTTCCAACATGCAAATTCAGTCTCCTTATATGAAAACCTGAAACGGTTTTCTGTAACATTTTGTGGACCTTATTAAGATTTTGTAAGACCAAACTGACTTCTAAAACTTGTGAAAATTCTTCTTTACTTTGCACAATTAACTCAGTTTTATCAGTTACAAAAAGAAGGTAAAAATTAAACTCTTTTCATTTCCCAGATATGGAAAAGCAGCTGAATTAAGCCTCAACATGCAGGACTAAAGCCCTCCATATTGTGTGACTCTGGTATTGGAAACAAGCTAACACTAGTGAAAAGCCAGCAGAGTGTGTGTGTGTGTGTGTGTGTGTGTGTGTGTGTGTGTGTGTGTGTGTGTGTGTGTGTGTGGTCTTCCAACTGTTTCAGCCCCCATCTGTGATGTGATATTAACTGGTGGATTTTTTCTGATGCCCATAAAACCGCCTCATTACCCCCAGTAGCTTCTGAAACCATATTCTGCATCATTACACACATGCCTGCTGTAAAATATGCGCTACAAGTGTAAATCAGCACTAAAATCAAGCTTAAAATTGCGGATGGTGGGGAATTTTATTTCTTTATTAACTTTTTTTTTTTCCACAGAGATAGAAAAGGGACATGTGTTTAAAGAGGGATGCTGCAGGGAAACATAACAGACAAATCAGGGCCAAGACACTCGTCAGCTCTAAAAAAGACTTTATTACTGTGCCATTGAGTGAGTATTTATTATTTATGTGGATTTGTAGGCCCCTCTGGGTGCTGTGTGAGTGCCAAAACCTAAGAGTCAAATATATTGGGATTAATTTATCTTCTACCTTTTTACCTTCAGTAAATACGAAATGATTTATCTCCTTGTGTCTGTATAAAAAAAATGTCATATCTTCCACAGAATGACTGTTCTGAACCGCATCAGACATTTATCTATCACCTGTCGCCAAATCTTTTGCGGATTTTTTTTTTTTAACAGCTTTTACAATAAGACAGAGGATCCACAGCCAGTATGTAACCACATGACACAGACTCAGTGTTCATCTGTTGACATTTACAGCTAAACCAACATGTTTAGTGAAAATCAACACACCAATCTGTTTGGCACGGGAGAGGTGGCTTCAGGGGAAGAAGGATTCGAAGAGGACTGCTCACATGAGACCTCAAACACACACACACACACACACACACACACACACACACACACACACACACACACACACACACACACACACACACACACAGAGAACATATTCTTCTGTTGGTTCCTTGCTGACATGAGCCTTTCCCAAATGTCTGTATCCAGAATGTGATCAAATCCATTGTAGATGGAAACACTTTGCATCTTCGGTATCTCAAAACCTGGGCAGAGTGAGGGTTCGCTCAGGCTTGTTTATGAAAACTTGCAAAAAACTGTAAAATTGTACATATAATTATTTTTATGTTGGTCCAGTTTTGGTGTCTTTCTTCATTTCTGATTTCTTGCTGAGAGTTAGATGAGAAGATAAATACCACTCTCATGTAGAACGGTAAATATGAAGCTACAGCTAGCAGCTGGTTAGCTTAGCTTAGCATAAAGACTGGAAACAGAAACAGCTAGGTGACAAAAGCTCACTAAATAACACGTTATCTCGTTTGTTTAATTCAAACCAACGTGTAAAAATACTACGTGTTGACCGTTTCTGAGAGGATTAACAAACGAGATCTAACTTGTTGCTGGAAGGCAGATTTTGTAACCTTCAGAGAGAGCCAGGCTAGCTGTTACCCCCTGTCTTTATGCTAAGCTAAGCTAACCGGCTGCTGGCTGCAGCTTCATATTTAACAGACAGATATTAAAGTGGTATCGATCTTCTCTCTGCCAAAAAGCGAATAAGCGTTATATTCCTTTAAGGACAAGAGGATTGTTTAAGGATGATAAAAATGAAAGTAAAACAGCACTTGATTTGACATTTATTGAAAATACTGTATCATAAATAGGGCATTATCTTACAAACTGAAAAGGAAATGTTTAATTTCATCCGAAGTAATCAAAGTAAAACTGCTCTCCTTTTGCCTCAACAGCCTTCTTCTGTTTCAATAATCGCTTCCTGTCTGCCTCCTCTTTCCTTAACCCAGATAACTGTTCACTGTGCCAGGAAAACACTCCTTTCTCACTATGTGTGTGTTTGTGTGTGCCCTAAGCGTTGATTTGCTGTTTTTTTATAGTCCTTTGAGGCCCGCTGTCACTGCTCTGTTCTAATACTATAACGAGACCTCTGGGACACTGAAACACACATACACAACAGGACACACACACACACACACACACACACACACACAGCGGAAGATAAAAAGGAATCTTTCAGGCCTCTGCAAAGCCAATAACAGCTTTTACAATGAAGGAAAAGGCAGTAAAGGAAGAATGATCAACATAACAGCATTACAGCAGGCTGTGGTTTGCTTTCATCTCCAAGGCTGCTGTCAGTGCGCGGCCTTTTCTGCCACAACACGACCAGCATTGATCTGTCACCTGCAAGATTTCCATGTAAGGCTGCAGACACCCCGTCAACACTGGAGACACTCATAACACTTCATCATGCTAACCAGCAAATCGTTGAAATCTCATTTCCCATGTTTCCTTGTTGATGAAAGGCTGAGATGACAAACAATGACACCAGCTGCTGAGGCCAGTGATATCAGCACGCTGAGGACGTCTCATGACTGACACTGCAGCTTTACTGCAGACATTTTCACCATTAAATATGCTTTGCTTGTAACGTTACAGTTGTCAATAGTGATTAGGGTATGATGCAGCTTTTCACCTAAGATTTAAACGTGTTTTTGCTGTTTTAAAACTGCATTATCGATATGCTGTCCCAATATTTACTATCCTTTAATGTCTTAATTTTCAGGATAACAGGAACAACATGGATGCACTGAAATCCGGTTACACTTGTCTGAACTAAATCAAATTGACTCAAATCATAATATGAGGTTTTACAATACACTGATTCTTCATACTGGTGTAGGACAAAATGTCTTAACCCCTTCTTTCAACTCGAGGATGCATTTCTAAGTCAAATAAAAAGTGAGCCGAGTTCAGGTTCTTTTCCAGAAGCAGGAAAACCTCATTCAACATCCCGCTGACATTTGTAATGACATTAATAGCTAAAAAACAGCCTTGGAGCTGTACTCGACATTATGTCATGTGGTTCACTCTATATGTTTAGATAAGGATGGTTTTCTTTTTGAAAAATGATCTAATATTGTTGTTTATTTAATATTTCAGTTTTTTAGCAGCATTTAACACCATTTCCCATAAGCCCTATGCTGTACCTTCACAGGCTAAACATCACGGCCATGATCCATGAGCGACTAGAGGGGTGGCGGTTAGCTCAGACATGTCTGCAGCAACAGCCGGTCAGAGAAGACTGAACACTGTAGAAGCTTTAAGACAGAATAGATAACAGCTAAAAATGACTTTAGAGGAGAGGGTTGGTGAATTTTACAGATATGGGCAAAACCAAGCTTTGATAACGTAGTAAATTTTCATGGGGGCTGCTCACAAAGTGATCGTTGTTTAACTTTGTTAAAATCACAAACATTTTGATTTCTAATAGCACGATCTGTAGACAGTAAACCCCAGGAGCACGCTTAATTTTTCAGAAAGACTGGAAAAAAATGCTGAGTGAGAGACAGACAGCAAAATGAACGTACATCCACCCTTTTAATCCACCTCCTCTCATGTGAATGTTTCCCACACACAGCTGTCCTCAGCTGCTCCGTCAGCCTTGTTGAGACAGCAGGTTGTCTAATTGACTGACTTGATTGGTCTTGCATGTGTCTGCTCACCCGCACGACCTCATTTATTACTACTGAGACAGAAAAAAAAAGGAGGAGGGACGATGTGAGGAGCAGATACAGCACGGTTTCTCAAACACATCTGACAAGCTGACAGCGTGTGTGAGTATGTGTAGAGGTGAAGAGTAGAAGAGAGAAGAGAGGGAATAAGACGAGCTGAACGTAAGGAGGGAGGGAAGGAGGCAAGGCGGGAGAGGAGGTTGTGTTATTTAATCTGACAGTGGGAGAAAGAAAAGGAAGGGACAGAGGGAAGACTAAAGGAGAGAAGTAAAGAGAGACGAGTGGATTGAAAAGAGGCCTGTTCCCATTTAGCCTCAAAAAACGAAAGACTGAGGGAGAGATTAGAGAGGACAGGAAGTGATGGCGATCGCTGTGAGTGTTAGAAAATGCAGAGAAAATGAAGATAGACAGAAAAGACAAGGAGGAGAGAAAAGGATTTCAATTAGCCTGTTTGAACACTCGCTGCTCGCTGGTGTTTGCTGATTGACAGCTCATGAAGAGCGTGCTGCCACATGGGCCTCACCCACTCTCACTCTCTCTACCACACACACACACACACACACACACACACACTTTGTAAAATATCCTGAGCTGCTCTCCCTTCTTTCCTGGAAACAGCTGCTGACAGAACACGTCGATCTCAACCGCCAACATTTCCCTTTGTTTTCTTTCATGTTTACCCCCTCTCCATCTCCTCCTTCCCTCCCGCCTACTCTCTTCATCCTCCTCTTAACCATTTCCACTTCTCCCCATCTCAATCTCCCCATCTCCTCTCCTTTTAACTTCACCTCCTCATCGCTTTTGTCTCCTCCTCTTCTTTTCCTCTTCAGCCTCGCACACACCCTCTCTGAACCTCTTTCCCTCTACGTTTCTCGCCCTCCTTCCTCCTCGCCTCTCGTCATTTTGCTCCCTACTCGTGCCATTTATCTTCCACTCAGTCACCTCCCACGTTCCTATCAAAATCTCCTCCTCCTCGCCGTCTTTCAAAATTCAATCTCAGCCAAGTGTTTTTGACAAGATTCGATGTGTCATATCCACAAAAACCTGCACAGACGCAGATTCCCTGCGTGCAGTTTGTACTTGCTTGAAGCAGGTTTTTGTTTTGTTTCTGGCAATCAAGAAACTATGCAAAAACAGCAAAGAATATTTTTTGTAATGACATTTTGGAGTGATCAGCTAACGGATGTTTCAAAAGTGGCTATCTGAAATGTTTAAGAAATTAGGAATGGTTGAACTTTAGGGAGGCGGAAACTATGAATCTGCAGCAGAAACAGACTGAAAGCTGTGACATGAAGATCTACAGTTGGCGACTCGTTGGATCCTGACTGGAGCAGAGCGATCAATTCAAGTTGCTGTTTGAAATTCATGGCGTTAATGGAATAGATTATTCATGGCCGCCTTAGATCTTAAATCACATTTCACTTCCAAGACCTTCACTGAAGAAGATTTCTCATTTTCTTCTGTTTCTTCTCTCGTAATTGTCTGTCTGGTTTTTCTCTTTTCTTCTCTCTCTTTTCAAATGACTTCACTCACTTTCTCTTTTTTCGTCCATCTCCCTCCCTCTTTATCTCACAAAACACACACACACACGTGTGTGAGGGGAAACCCCAGGACTGTTCCACCATCTGTAACTGCTCAGCACTACTGCAGTGTAGTGAACACACACGGGGGGGAGACTTGCAAATATAGCACTGTTGCAAATACAAAAGCAAAAAATTATAAGTAACAGCAGACAATGGTAACACAATGTGACTCCTGCATACGCTGTGTCATCACACACACACACACACACACACACAGCTGCTCCCTCCTCTGCCAACATTTCTCATGGACGCACACCCTTTTGCGCGCGCGTGTGTGTATGTGTATGTGAGCAGAAACATAATTACAAAAGCCGGCAGCACACGTGCACAGACGAACACACAGACACGCACACGGGAGAGAGTGTAGGATGTGATCAATAGCTATTGATCTGCCACCTTTGGCTTGTCTTGGCAGCGCTTCATGTTAGACATAAAAATGTCCACACCCGCCGGGATAGAGACATATGGCACACACACACACACACACACACAGATTCGAGCACATACACTGATGAACACCCTTTAAAACAAACACACACACGCCCGTGATTTAAATTGTATTTCTATGATAGCTTTAAAACTAACACCATAAAATAGATCATTCATGCACAGTATAATAACTTGGATCAGTGAAGTTATACTCATTCACTAGAGCATGCGCACACACACAAACACACTCATCCATCACCTCACCTCTGTAGCACATAGTTAGCCACAGCAGCTCCAGCACCT
Organism: Macquaria ambigua; assembly: GCA_008360985.2. Taxonomy (NCBI): domain Eukaryota; kingdom Metazoa; phylum Chordata; class Actinopteri; order Centrarchiformes; family Percichthyidae; genus Macquaria; species Macquaria ambigua. Next base: position 43,280 of record VMKM01002000.1, on the reverse strand, counting down.
GACCCCCAAACTCACACACGTCCAATCCCAGCATGGTGCCTCTCTGCGGGGCTGCACTCTGTGCGACGGCTGGCAGAAGAAGAACCAGAGAACCGGGGGAACCTCCACAGGTAGCGACAAAGTAGCAGATCAGGGATGGATTATAGAGGAGAGCATCCACAAAAGTCTTGGATTGGAAAGAAAAGGGGGCGGGGGGTCAGATGAGCATCTCCTCCCCGCAGGAAATTTTAACAAAAAATGTAGTTGGAGGGGTTGAAGGGGAAGAGGAAAAGGGCTGGCGTGAGAGAGGCAGAGAGGCAGGGAGGGTATCCTTGGGTGTGGGTGTGGATGTGATGGGGATGTGTGTGAGCGAGAGAGCGAGAGAGAGAGAGAGAGAAGCAGCAGACACAAGGAGCAGCCTTTCTGCACTTCTTCTTCTTCTTCTCTTTTGTAAACTAGAGCAAGAAAAAAAGGAATCTAAAGGCTAAAATGCTAACTGTCAGCTGGTTTTTTGGGTTTTTTTTTGTTTGCATGCAGCAGCGGGGATGCTGGAAGCTAACAGTGGCAGGCAGACGCTGGTTCAGCCGGCAGAGCTGTCTGCAGCAGCATGTGTGTGTGTGTGGTACTCAGACGCTGGCTATCGATTCGCAGACGAGCAGCGAACCCCTCCCCTCCTCCTCCTCCTCATGTCCTCAGCCCAGAGACTGCAATGAGCTCATCCTTTACCCCCCCTCCCTCTTTCTCCCTTTCCCTCCCTCATTCACTCACCCTCCTCTCTCTTTTTCCACACCTCATTCCTTCTCACGCACCCCATCTCAACTCTTTCATGCTTTTATTTTCCTCTTCATTTCTCATTACTTTTATGAATTCTCACGTGGTGTCCACTCTCTTCCTCCACCTATTCATCACTGTGTCACGCCATCTCTCTCTGGTGTCTCTATTTATCTTACCCCCTCCCCGCCCACCCTTTTCTCTTCATCTTCTTCTTTATCTCCCTCTGTCTTTTAGTGACCACACCCTGTTGGCAGTATGCTTCAATCATGACTCTCACTCTCATCTTTTTTCCACTTAATCTTTTTCATCATTTTGTTTTTGTTTTTTTCCCCTCTCTTCTTTTTCTCTCCTCAGTTTTCTCTTCCGACATCCCTGGAGCAACGAGAGAGGCTGTAATACTGTTGAATACAAAAGGGGTTGCTTCTCCCACTTGACAATCAGACACTCCCTTTCACACACACACACACACACACACACACACACACCTTGTTAATCTGTCATTCAGAGGTTGTCCAGCTGTCATGTAGCATGTTATGCGAGACAACTTCTCTCTTTCTCTGTCTCTCACTCTCTCAAACCTTAGCATGATGCTATTTTACACCCACATACAGTACCAGTCAAATGTTTGGACACACTTTTCCTTTCACTTGAATGGGAAAGTGTGTCCAAACATTTGACTGGTACTGTATATAAATTTACTTTCAACTACAAAAACATGCAGAAATTAGTATATAGTTTGGTGGTGGTGGTGATTCAGTATTTACTTATAAACTGTGGAATAAAGTGAGATTTGAAAACAGTTCCTCCAATCAATTTCCATGAATTGTCCCTTGTACAGTATTCAACGACAGATTTCACATATCAACTGTGAGATGACCCAGATGTGTTTTGTCACATTACAATTAATGTTTAAACTCAAGAAACAGACTGGCAGAGTGCAGGTTTTCATTGGCGAAATGGGCCAATTTGATAAATGAGGGACGCCGGCTCGTGTGGTTGGAAAGAAAATGAAAATTAGTAAGGGAGGAAGTGAGAGCGAGCAGAGCTAAAAAAATAAATAAAAACACTGAGGCAAAGGAGAGACAGAGAGCTGAGGCTGTGTCTTGATCCAAACTCAATGTGGCGATAGTTTCTTTGCTTTCTTGCTGGCGAAAAGCAATGAGTTCATATTGGAACAGAAAGAGGATGTTTAAAGGTTTGAGCTTGAGCTAGACCAGTACATTTAGGTCAATATTGGTTTTTCATTGAATAATACATATCAGTCGTGGTTCACCGCTGATCATATAAATGTTTTAGATTCTGTTCTACAGTATTTTTAGATGTCTTGAGAAAACAATCTCATGTAATTAACATGTAAAATCAGCATGTAATTTCTTTCATAAAGATTATGAATATTGACACATAATATCGACTATTAATAGCTTGGCTTCTTTCAACATTACATATTTTCTTTTCCTTTTTTGGAATAAATTGTAATGTCTGTGCTGTCATCCTTATTGACTCTGGTGGCGTCATGTCAAGCATCTGCTGAGTGTATTTTACAAGAGGACATGAAAATATACAATATAGAGCATTTACTTTGCAAACTTCTGGTATGTGTGCTTGAAATACTAACATCCTGTTACATTTTGCACAAACTGGGACATTCCCAGCTGCCTACAATAATAATCTTAGTTTACTTTGTCATAATGGATTTTTCGCTAAAACACTGAAAGCTGAACAGCATACATGCAGGAAGAGTCTAAAGTATAATCCTAAAAACAGCCTGCACAGACACAAACTGAACCTATTTGTGAGCCCAAAGAGTAAACACAAACATGAATTTCAGGCTCAGTCATCAGTGCGAAGCACGGCTGGAGGTCAGTATAGACAGTGAGGTCACTGTGCTCTCACAATACAATAAAATGATGACTAATAGAGATTATTCTGAAGAGATATCAGAGATCATTTTATAAAAAATAGAAGTGTGTTTCACAATAGATTATGATACAACATTACATTTTGGTTCTCTGAATAAAACCACACAGCACTGAGGTGGTTCTCTCCATGAGAAAATCCCCTCAAACTGGCAAAAATCTTAAGCCTCGTTGTACAAATCCATCATTTTAAAATGGTTAACGACAGTAAAACCTGATTTAATATCGCTGCCTTGCCCTGCCAGTGTCAGCAGTGGGTCTTCCTCCTGTCTGTCCTAAAGCAAGCAGTGCTGTAAACCCATTATATTCATATTGCTTTATGGAAATATAAATCAGCAGCAGCAGTGGTCCCCGGTGGAATGAGTGGCATCTATAAAATGTGTGCTTGAACAAGGTGGTCGTGGATGGTGTCATAAAGAGTGTCTCAGCGTAAGGAGCCCCCCCCAGGGTTTAGCCATTTTTTACTCAAACAGGAAAAACCTGATAAAATGCTCCGCAGGCACCAGCCAAAGACCTGCTGTGCTGAAGTATTATCTTCATAACAGGAAGTCAGTAGCTCAACCCTCCACTGAAGGAAGGTTGTGACAACAGCATAAACACAGGCTGAACAAAATGCAGGCCAGCATTAAAGCAATAGTTAGACATTTTGGGAAATGTGCTTATTCGCTTGCCAAGAGTACCATGAGAAGATTAATAGCTACAGCCAGCAGCCCATCAGCTTAGCTTAGTAACAAAATCCACCTACCAGCACATCTGCAGCTCACTAATTAACACATATCTTTAATTAGTACAAAAAAAAATGAATGTAAAACCAACAAGTTGTGGTTTTACAGGGTTATGAAGTCTTGTCGTCACCAAACAGCCAGTTGTAAAGCTGTTTAAAGCTCACTTAAAGCTCGGGAATAGGGTTTGTGATGTTTCCTCCCGGGTACTAGGAGAACAAATAGTTTTAGTTATCAGTCTTGCTGTTTATAAAATCACAGTTATCAAAAGTTATTTTAAAGAAAAGGTCTCCTATCATCTCGATTAAGGTGCACGAGTGCTACGGACGACCGAGGAAAAACAATTATCATACAGTAACACCTCAAATTGAATTCACAGACTGATATCACATGGATTTGCAAGTGTAATCTGCATTGATTTGGCAACTTATTCCATTAAGCTGTGGGTACATGAGCTCTGGTAATTGCTTTCTCTCTCTCTCTCTCTCACACACACACAGAGAGATACAGTATGTAAGCTATACACTTGGGGTGCGTGTATAAGCAGTGTCTAAATGGTTTTCTGACAGCATATTGGGTGGGGAGCATTTATCTCTGCTTAGTGTGGAAAGAATAACCCCGACTCATTTGGAGCTCATTCAACCATAACCGCCTGATTTAGTCAGAGTGAGAATGACTGAATAACCCAGACGATAATTCTGAGGGAATGAATAATAATTTGATGTGGTAAAGGTAGTCGCTGGGCAACGATGAATGAATAAATACAAAAGGTGTTTGTCAAGCAATGATTGAATAAGTATGGAGGTAATCATGGGTGGTAATCAAGTTTGTCAGGGGATGAAGGAATGAGTGGTGATGAGTGAGTATCATGTGTACGTGTTTGACTCAATTTATGAAAAGCAGAGGAGCTTCAGAGGGTAGTATTAGCTCTAATGGGACACAAAACCACAGACTGTACATTATATCATGATAAACTATGCACATTCTGAAACTACACACACAGAAAGTCACACTCAATACAAATGCAACATTGTTTTGTTGGTATTGGTTTGCTTTTATCCATGCTAGCGGCGAGGCTCTTTGGATAGTAATGTCTGTCAGTGCTTTGAGCTAAATGCTGACATTAGCATTTAGCTCAAAGCACCACTGTGCTTAAATACAGTCTCATAGAGCAGCTAGCATGGCTGTAGGCTCTTGTGCTTGTTTTCTTATCAGTTGTATTTTGTATCTACTCACATGTTGGCGTGGATGCACACACAGAAGCGTAAAGCACATTATACAAGGTCAATCAGTCAGATAACTACGGAAGCGTAATCACTTGAGATAAAAATGTTTGCTCTGTTTTTCTGAATTAACGAGATTACTATCTCAGAATTGGGTTCGAACCTTTCTGTGTGGAGTTTGCATGTTCTCCCCGTGCCTGCGTGGGGTCTCTCCAGGTACTCCGGCTTCCTCTCACAATCCAAAGACATGCAGGTTTAGGTTAATTAGGTGTGAGTGTGAGCGTGAATGGTTGTCTGTCTGTCTGTATGTGTCAGCAATGTGATTGACTGGCGGCCTGTCCAGGGTGTAGCCCGCCGCACAATCTGATATCGCCGTGTTGGTGTTGTTCCTACAACATCATAATTAAGGTTGCTCCAGGATGATCATTGCAACTGACCAATCACGTTGTTGTGATGTCATAACTTTGTGACAGGGGGAAAAAGACAAAAAGACCGGAAAAATACTAAAGCGCGTCTTCTTGCTCGCACGCATGCAGTGAGGAACAGAAGGTAAGCATTAAAAATACTTTCTTTGATAAGACAATTGAATTTGAGTACATTTGCATCATATGGACCAGAGAAATCTAGTTCAGCTAGCTATTATTAGCTAAATCTAACTTACTCCTGTTGGTTGCTAGTCTTAATTCGAGCTAGCATTAGCTAGCTCCTTTACAGAAAACGGCTAACCTTAGCTTCTAACCAGATACAATGCGCATTTCATCTATAATAACTAGTCAGCTAACAGTTAACCTTTATGTTCACATCCTAATGAGAGCTCCACAATACCTGTAATTGTCACCAATTTACCAACGTAAATACAAAATGATAAATGTTCAGGTTTAATAACCAGTGACCATGTTGACGTTAGTTCTGTGCAAACCTACATAAGTTAGCCTAATGGTTGTGGGTTGAGTCAGATAATGACAATAATTTCCATAAATATAATTAACTGGCCCATGGATGTGGAATTTGGCCTAAATAAACAATTACCTATGTAGCTAGCAATACTCGCCCAGGATTAACTTGCACGTTTGTCCAGGGCCATCATATTTAAGCTATGACATCACAACAACGTGAGTGGTCAGTTACAATGATCATCCTGGAGCAACAGTAGTTATGATGTTGTAGGAACAACACCAACACGGCGATATCAGATCGTGCATACCGCGCCTCCCGCCCAGTGTCAGCTGGGATCGGCTCCAGCGCCCCACGACCCTCTAAGGATAAGCGGTTATAGATAATGGATGGACTAAGTCAGAATTATGAGAAAGGTTTTTATTAAAAACAATTAAGAAATTCTGCTCTGTTTTTCTGAACTAATGAGATACCTCAAAATCCCAAGAGAAGCTCTCATTTACTTGAGAGCTCGATTTCATGGATGCAAACATGTCCCGAGTTTGAGACATTGGGATATATTTGTTTCTTTAACTAATCTAGATGGTATTGTTCTTAGTTTGTCAACGTTGCATGTAACATGTAACTAATACCTTACCTGTATTGACCCTGTAGGCTACTTGAAATCATATAGCACTGTTGGAGGGTCAGGCTGATTAGCAGCAGCAACCGTACTCGATGCAGGTGAGAGCTTCTCGCAGGATTTTGAGGAATCTCATTAATTCAGAAAAACAGGGCAGATTTTTTTTTTCTCAAGTGAATGAATGCATTACGCTTCCGTAGATAACATAGTCAGATACAGATACTGGATTAGGGCTGCAACCAACAATTATTTTCAGTATTGTTTATCGATTGTTTTTTGATGGTGTCGGAAAATGCACATCACAACATCCAAAAGCTCAAGGTGAGGTCTTCAAATTTCTTGTTTTGTCAAAAAAACAGTTCAAAAACCAAATATATTCAATTTATAGTGATGTAATTCAGAGAAAATTAGCAAATTCTCACATTTGAAAACCTGGAACTAGCAAATGTTGGCATTTTTGCTTAATAAATTAATATTGATCGTCAACACTGTTAATTGTCTGTCAGTCAATGGATTAAACAACTAATTACTTCAGCAAACTGCTACAAAGAAACATAAACAGACAGTATTCCTTGATTTTGATGAAGCTGATGCTCATGTGATTTTTTTAAAGTGATATTAGTTATTAGTTCATCTGTTCCAGAGTAATTTTGCTGGTTACCCTCTTAGCACAAACAGCAGTACGACGTAAGCACCAAACAAACAAAATCATATCCTCAAATTTTATACTACAAAACCACCAGTCATGATTCTAAAAGTGATCACTGTACACGTTATGTTCTTTGGTTTCACAATTTCTTAATCTATTCCTATTTTAAATTAATTTTACCTTTACAGATGAGGGTGAGAAACTCTTCACAGAAGTTGTGCTGGCAGCAGAGGTCTCGTCTCACAGCTCATTTGTCACACTGACAGACGACTTTTTATACCCAGATAGTCGACAGCAGGCCCATCCCTCTGTGGCCTCAGATCACGCCTCCAGTTTGACTCCTTTGCTGCAAAAACGCGCTGGAGAGGGTTCTTTATCTGGCTCATTTTGTTCAAACTTCTTAATAGACCCTTTTCAAATCAGACATTTTGACTCGTCAAAGCAGGAAAAGCACAGGTGTAAGTAATAATAGCAGCCATCATTAATGTTATTAATTCCACCTGTGCTCTTCCTGCTTTGACAAGTCAAAATGTCGGCTGTGAAAAGGGTCTATTACAAGCAAAGCAAGTCTTTCAAACAAAAGTCACAGTCTCCCACCTCTGTTTACTAGATAAACTTGTGGACACAGTTATGATAACCTAGCAATCAGGGGAGGTTGAGACTGATATTTAGTCGACCCTCATTGATATAAACGGGCTGGAAAACATATTATAAAACATATCTCAGTACAATTCAATGAAAGTCAACAGCGCTGCAACCTACAGCCTCCAAAATGACCATGAAGTTGAATCAACACCTCTTTAAAACAGAAACAAACCATTAAAATGTTTTTTTTGCAGGGCTGTTGTATAAGACTGAATTAGTTTTAGTAGGTTTACCTAATAAACTGGCAACCAAGTGTATACATACATAAGCATACCTACATACACACATATGCTGTATATACACATGCACACATCATGTTAGTTGTTAAGTTAAAATATTGACTGGTATTTTCTTTCAACATTACATTTCCCCCTATTTTTTGGAATAAATTGTAATGTCTGTGCTGTCATCCTTATTGACTCTGGTGGCGTCATGTCAAGCATCTGCTGAGTGTATTTTACAAGAGGACATGAAAATATACAATATAGAGCATTTACTTTGCACACTTCTGGTATGTGTGCTTGAAATACTAACATCCTGTTACATTTTGCACAAACTGGGACATTCCCAGCTGCCTACAATAGTAATCTTAGTTTACTTTGTCATAATGCATTTTCGCTAAAACACTGAACATTGCATGAACAGCATACATGCAGGAAGTTCAAAGTGTCTGAAGTATAATCCTAAAAACAGCCTGCACAGACACAAACTGAACCTATTTGTGAGCCCAAAGAGTAAACACAAACATGAATTTCAGGCTCAGTCATCAGTGCGAAGCACGGCTGGAGGTCAGTATAGACAGTGAGGTCACTGTGCTCTCACAATACAATAAAATGATGACTAATAGAGATTATTCTGAAGAGATATCAGAGATCATTTTATAAAAAATAGAAGTGTGTTTCACAATAGATTATGATACAACATTACATTTTGGTTCTCTGAATAAAACCACACAGCACTGAGGTGGTTCTCTCCATGAGAAAATCCCCTCAAACTGGCAAAAATCTTAAGCCTCGTTGTACAAATCCATCATTTTAAAATGGTTAACGACAGTAAAACCTGATTTAATATCGCTGCCTTGCCCTGCCAGTGTCAGCAGTGGGTCTTCCTCCTGTCTGTCCTAAAGCAAGCAGTGCTGTAAACCCATTATATTCATATTGCTTTATGGAAATATAAATCAGCAGCAGCAGTGGTCCCCGGTGGAATGAGTGGCATCTATAAAATGTGTGCTTGAACAAGGTGGTCGTGGATGGTGTCATAAAGAGTGTCTCAGCGTAAGGAGCTCCCCCCAGGGTTTAGCCATTTTTTACTCAAACAGGAAAAACCTGATAAAATGCTCCGCAGGCACCAGCCAAAGACCTGCTGTGCTGAAGTATTATCTTCATAACAGGAAGTCAGTAGCTCAACCCTCCACTGAAGGAAGGTTGTGACAACAGCATAAACACAGGCTGAACAAAAACAATTCAATAATATAATACATAGTATAACACTCACTCTGAATTACTGCTTGAGAGACATGCGTTTACTAATCAGCTGAACAAAACTGTGGCTGACAGGCACGTTGATGGGAGTTTAAGCCTCATAAATACACATATTACAAATGATGTATGCATACAAAATGTGATTTCTTAACTTCCTATAACCCTTGACTGATATCTCCATACATTTGTGCTGATGCAGTGAATGAAGCCCTCAGTACGATCCGTTCTGTAGTGCTTCCAGTCTTCACAATGAGATCTTCTTAAATCCCTGATCCGTGATGGTGATGGACCTGTTAGATATGTAGGAGCTGCCCACATCTGGAACATGGACAGATGTAAAAATCTTGGTTTTACAAAGTTAGTAACTCAGGCTCCTGGTGGAGAAGTTGTTTGGAAGCATTTTAGCCAATACAAATATTGTGTCACCTGCAATGGACTGAGTAGGGCACCCAACAGTAAAGAGAGTAAAGGATCTTACAGAACACTGGACCACGTTACATATAGTCCCATTGTATTGAATTCAAGCTCAAACAAAGTTTTAAAACAGAATAAATGTTGTATGTAGGAAGGTGCTGCACAGCTCCAAAGTACATGGAAACAATTGTAGGCAAAGTAAGTATATAAAATAGTGCCTATACACAATAATAACCATTCAATTACGTATATATGGGTGGATGATATGGACAAAGTTAACATGAACAGTATTACAGCATTATCTTGACATCACTATGAACATTTAGGAAATAAACTTTGTTATTTTCATATTAAATGCAACCAAACACAGGCATTACAACAAATAATAAAAGACCAAACGCTGATTAATAAACCATGTGATAAAGATACACGTATCACAGGTCAGGCTGGATCGCAGACATGTGGATGATATTCTGGTACTATTTCAGACAAGCTACAAGGTTGAACTCACATATATCCACTGTATGCGTTCTCACTATTAGAAAACAAGTATTGCAGTTTGGCCACTAACAATAATAGCAAACCAACAGATTGAAACATCACCCCGTCCTGTACACAGATAAAAGGGGTTAGAAGTGAAATAATGTTGGAAAATATTTTGTATGAGAAGATATCAAGAGGACTGTTAACACACAGCAACTAAAAGGATAAACTACATTTGTCAATCACAGTGTGTAATAATACAGACATGCATGTACAGTGTTCCACTGATTATTGATTATAATCAGCTGAGACACCACATCATGTAAACAATTAACCACTTCTCCAAGAGAGGACAGGAAATCACAAGGACAATAAAACAATAAAATAAAGCAATAGGTACAACATACATATCTGGATTTTTCATTCCTGTACACTCAAATAAATAGGCTATTGTTTAAAGCCATTATTCCTCAACTCCGATACTTCTCTGACCGGAATCCGTTTTTCAGTCATATATAAAATGATACTGTATATGATGACTGAAATGAATAGAATAAGACTTTATTCAGTCAGGTTTAGTTACATTCCCATGCAGTAATAATGTCTCCACACAGTTCCACATCTAAAAAGCTTTTTTCTTCCCCTGGAGTCATCACAATAAAATTTAGCCAAATGAATCAGTAGCAATTCTGTCGCAGCACATCATATTACAATTAAAGTGGAAACAGACGGTTGTGAGGACCTCCAGTGACTTGCAATAAGCGGTGGAAAATACTGACATAGCCACCCCGTTTTGATGTGCACAAAACTGCATGCGTAATTACGCATGTGCGTAATGTGCAACCAACAACACGGCTTCTCCAGAATAACCTCACACGTCTGAGCTTCTGTGAACACTGTAGTCGCGGACGCAGGACGCGCACACGCAGTCATACGCAGCGTTGCATGACTAACCACTAAACCAGCACCCGGAATAATAAATACATTTCAGTGTTATATGAAAATAAAAAACAAGTGAAATAGTCCTAAAGAGAATGAACTATTCTCCCGGGATTCAACTAGAATGAATCCCGGGAGTTTTAATACCTCCAAACCAACTAATAACAACTGTACACCGAGAAAACGTCGAGTATCAACCAATTTGGGTTTTTCAAACATGCCGTCAAATATTCAGTTACTTGATAAGCTTTAAGTTCAACAAATTAGGGTCATTTTTGTACCTTCAAAGTTTTTAGGACGGTTAATTCATGAATTAGGTGCGGGAAAAACATGAATTTAGCTAGTTGTTTTACCTGCATGATTGTCCGTGTCACGGTGGCCTCCAACCAGCAGGTGTTCCTCTTTAATTGGAGCTCCAGTAGTTTGCGTTTCTTCTTCTTCTTCTTCTTCTCCTCTGTTATCCACGGGTTTAGTTACCCAACAAGGGCCGTTTTCCAGGTGCTTTCCGGCGCTTCAGGTTTTGCAGCAGGTCAACTCGTGTCAAGTCCAAGTGCGAAGTGAGAAAGTGGAAACGGTTCTGCAGAACTTAAATGACCTCGGTCGCGTGTCAACCTTCTGTTGCCATGACTTTTACTGACGCACGCGCATGTGTATGTGTGTGTGAGTTAATTGTCCGGTTTTTATTTCTACAGTTGTTGTTTTTTTCAAGTCCTGACATATATTTATATTTCATATTGTAGGCCTCTATTTTTTTATATTGCGCATAAGATCTTAACTTGTACAGGTTAGTATTTTGTACAGACAATATACTTACTCGTGCTCACAAGATCTGTGTCTTTTTGGCACGGGATGATTGTACAAACAAGATAATAACAAGGTAATAACTTCCTGAAGCGTTCATACACAGCATGGCCGCTGCAGACCACCTCATCTTGACCCAGAGCACGATTACAAGTTAAAAACTGAACCATGTTAACACAGTTTAATCACGTGAAGTTGTAGTCTTTATGAGCATTTTGTGTATTTTGTGAATACAAGATAATCACTAGAAATGTCTGCAGTCAGTAAATGGTACAGGCCTACCAACACAGTGAGCACATATGGTTTAAATAAACATGATTTTAATAAATGCAACCTATGTACATTTTTGTTCAGTGATATGTACCTTTAGCTGCCTGAATCCAACATGTGATCAGTGCTTTAGCTGCATTTAATTCAAACACTGACACTTATAACCAATATTATCTAAAGTTCATTTAAATATGGAACAGCTGGTTTTTGGCAATGAAGTTATTTGGCATCTGCATCTGTTATTAGCAAGTGTTTTTATTTGGTCTTTTTCTGACATCTAGTGGAGACCGAGAGAAGTGACATAAGGGCTGGGCAAGTGCATGTGCGTCTCTGAAATTATTTAATGTGCTCTTATATTTCTTTCTTTTATTTTTTTTTTTTGTAGATTTATTTTGGGTTGATGCTGCACAAGTAATCTGATTCCTTTGTGGCTGCAAGCCTTTGCAATACTAAACCAGCCAGGTGTGAAAGTTTTATGTGTAAGTTCGGCATGTAATACTCCAGGTTGCAAATTAAATAGGTGGATCAAATGATCTGTATTATCAGTATAACATACTACATGTAAATGGCAGGTAATTGTGTTTATGGTAAATGATAAGGCTCTGCCACTTTGCATTTTTGTGCTTTTATTTTGAAGAGCACCGCTCTTCTTCTACTACTTCCTTATATTGCTGACGCTAGATTTTCTGCTCCCTTCTCATCGAAACGACATGCTCTCGTTGCTCCAAAGTTGGTAAAACATGCAAACAAATGATTTACTCGCCGTATTCTGTGTTGAAACTTGTGAGAGGTTATTTAATTGTGGTTCGCTTCATGTTTTGTGTCATTTGTATGTCACATGCAAAGACTGTCCCTGCGAAGTGTGTGTGGAAGATAGGCTGCTAGCAGGTAGAGCTCAAAATTAGCGCCCTTGGAAGCAGAAGGAGGTAGGAGGAAAACTAATGTATTAGTCTACTAATATATTCATTTTATTTAAAACAGAAGGAAACTGTCAATATTTTTATTTAAGTAAGAGCTGTAACTTACAATACTTTAAAAGCCTAATTTCATGTAAAAGTTCATTATTTAAGTTTACTAAAATGATTTGTATTAAGTTTAAAAATGTAAATATGATTTGTATGTATTATTTGTGGAAATATGGTACTATGGCATTTGTGTTTTTGTCCATTTTATAGTTTTCACGGTGCCAGTGGTAAAAAGAGGAGAGAATTAAAGTTGCACCAGTCGAAGCTCTCTGCGTCCCGTGTGGCAGCTACACTACATATGATGCATTTCCCCTGTGGGCTGCCAGTGCGTGTAAGATTACATTTTGTTATTTCCTCTGCTCACTGTGTCTGCTGCATAACTTTACAGCTCCCAGAATACTATCTACTCTACTGAGAAATATCTTTTAAATGTGTTGAACAAAAAAAAAATCCTCGCTCAGCTTCCTGAGGTGAGTTTTTCACTTTTAAGTTCTGATGCTGCCGAGATTTTTCATAGTTTTTTGTTCATTTTGAATGCTGACCCATGTAAATATGAATGTTTATCAATAATATCACACAACAGGCAAACCTTTAAATCCATACTGTGGTGAGTAAAAAAAATACAATCACGCTTTTGCAAAGGTTTAAATGTCTTCCAATCAAACAGACAAACAAATCACATAATAGATAAATTTCAACTTTATTATTGACAAAAGGCTTATCCAGTGGTTATAAAATAGAGCATAGTCTATATTTTAACATCTAGAACTGTACAACAAAACAAAGACCACAGAGGAGACTAAATCAAAGAGTAAAACCAATGACGTGCACATAGAAAAAGAATAACACTGATAATTAAAGAAATGTGAGCTCTACAACGTGACAAGATAAAATAATTAGAAATCAGAGTGAATGTGTGATTTGTGTGGTACCCCATGCAGGAATACATTGATTGGTATAAACAGAAGGTTTGTGGTAAACATCGGGTTACATTCATATAGAGGGTATTTCTCAACAAAAAGAGACTTCTTTCAGTAGTAGGTCAAAGTGCAAACATTTGGAGGTGTGAAAAATGATGTACCTATGAGTATCAGTCCATTTTTTTACTGACCGAAATATATATATATATATATATATATATATATATATATATATATATATATATATATATATGCTCAGTAACGCTGACAGAAAGAAAGAAGGAAGGATCTGTATCTCCATGTAAAAACAGATCTCTCTTGCTAAAAACGGCCTCACGCTGCATCTTGCGGCCAAATGAGACAAGATTCAAAACAATCAGGCGGCCGTGTCGTCGTGTCTTGAATTATGGGATATGTGAAACCCAAACTTTGCCTGACCATACATGAGCCAAAACCACACACTTAAAATTGTGTCAGCATCAACAATAAATAACAGCATTCGCTCAGTGCAAAACTACACAATAATGGAAAATACTAACTTTCTAACACCACCAAAGAAGACCTTAAATAAGTCAGTGAAGTTATTACAAACTCTTGAACACGAACACTCACTCAAAATCAGGTTTTTAAAGAAAACCACTTTAAATGTCTCCTTTAGTTCAATAGCAAAAAATATTAAAAGCATCCATCTGAATTATTAAAAATGTAATTAATCAATGTTGTAACTGATCAATAATGTATCACTGCATTATCATAACACTACTTCATAAAGGAAGTAACATTTCATTGTTTACGTGATGTTATGGAGGCAGAACAATAATAAGAACAAACAGAGAGACGTGTGCGGATGTTTTTGTGAACAAAGCAAAGAGTTTCCCATTTACCAGCTAACACACACCAAACCGTTATCCAGTTTTTACATCAGGGCATAGGGCTGCATAGCTGGGCAAGAGCTTACGAGGCATCAGGTGGTCATAGTTCATGGATTTGTGTGTGTGTGTGTGTGTGTGTGTACTATGTCTGGGCCAGCTGAAGTTCCTCCAGTCCATGTTTTCCCAGGTGATATCTGGCCAAGTCTTTCCTTGTCACCAGTCCAATCACCTGCAGAGGGTCACAATGTGAACAACTGACGTCGCCATGGCATTCAGGAACATGAACGTGATCATTAAACATCACTGTATTAATACATAAAGAGGTGTTCTTGTGAAGGTCTTACCCTGTTCTCATCATCCACTACCACCAGGTGTCGGAGTCCCAGCGCTCTGAACAGCTTAAACACACGAGGCAGAGATGTGTCCTGCAAACAAACCGCCTCGTTTACAAACCTCACAAATCTCTTAAAAAAACTCTCAAAAGGATTTTACACAGAGAAATAAAAAGAGAAAAGAGACAGGAACAGGAATAACACTGGAGCAGTCTACGAAACTTTGCATTAAACATTTTCCACTGAGGAAAAAAAAAAACACATTGGTTAAAAAAATTGAGAAGCCTTGAGACAGGCTGTATATTAAATATTTTGCAACACATCATCTGTGTCAAATCTCTGCTTGTACGTCAGTAGTGCAATATGTCTGTGTGTGTGTGTGTTACCTGTGGTACAGTATAAGGCGTTGCGTTCATGAACTCCGTGAGGTCCATCATACACTCCCTCTCGTCCTGGGAGACGTGGATGCTCTGGATCGGGGGGAAGCGGGGATAGGCGTCCCTGAAGTCCTTCAGCTGGAGCTTCCTCTGGTTCAGCCGGGACCGGGCCAACTCCACAAACACCTGCCACGACAGAGCAGGAACAAACAGTTACTGATTCCATTTCAACTCTCTCAATAATGATGTATTTAAAAAAATATTGTCTTACCTTGTGCTTGAGGAGAACAATGAGCTGCGAGCGGAGGATGAGGCCGCAGAGCTTCGCTGGCTGAATGGGAGAGAAGAAGAACAAAAGAACGGGTGATTAATGAAAGAAAAACTTTCTATTCACGCTGGAGCTTAACCTCAAACTAAAATCTCTTCCTGGAGCAGTATAATCAGTCTATAATGTTCATCGGCAGGAGTCGTCAAGTGCCAATTGCTGGTAAAAATGGCATCTTAAGAGAGACACCAAAACTACATTTACTGTTGATGTTTCAGTAATTTTTTCTGCTGTCAAACTCCCATTGTCCCTGCACTAGAAATACCCCAACATGATTTCACATTGTCAGGAAATAATTTTTAAAAAATCAGTGTTAAAGTGTTTTACATTTTACCCTTTATGCTCCCAAATACTAGTTTTCAATGCACCATCTGGGGGACACATTCTAACCACAGGTGGATCCAAACAGGTATTAAAATATGTTCATTTTCTTTATTCAAGTCAGGTCATTGCTCTACCTTAAAAAACAAACTCAATTAAAAAAACAGAACCAAGCCATCATACAGTACCTCGTCAATACCAGTGACCTGCATGACAACTGGGAAGCCGTTGTGATTGGTAGATGTGTTGCTTAGGGTGTCCACGATGGTTCCCACCTTCTCTATCCGGTTCAAACAGGTGACCGGAGAACTCATCACCTCTCTGGATGCAGGGTGGTGGGTGATGAGAGGCAGTGAGGGTGACAATGGTGAATCAAATGGTGACAAGAAGGGGAAATAGTAGGAAAGACAAAAGTCAAAATCTAAAACCATAGTTCACACAGCTCTTTACAAGAAGAAGGAATACATGTGTCAAAACACAAAGCAAACACTACACCAACTCTCTCAGGTCCTTGAATGTTTTCAGTATAATTTAAGAATCATCCAGTCAGAATGGCTCATTCAACAAACATAAAGGGCCTTACCTGGCTGTCAGCCAGTGGGAGGTGGCGGGAGCCTCCCAGTGCAGGAAGGGAACGCTCTGCAGCTTGATGTGGATATCGTACAGACCCTGGAGCAGGAAGAGACGGGTTACAGACACTGTCCTAATTCCAGACAACATGCTAACTACACAGTATGCACTATATACTTACCTTACACAAGAAATTAACATACTACGTTTGTCTACAATGTCATTGTTGATTAAACTTGATTAGACTTTGTTTTCCGAGATCTCTCAAAAGCCATTTCACCACCACCTGCAATTTTTTTCCAGCTGTAAGCAGCTCCTTTATTTCCTCTGTTGATTGTATTGTGGGACAACAGTGTACTTCAACAGCACACTCAAAAATCAAGCTTTTTTTTTTTAGTATGCATACTGACATTTCTGAGTAAATTTGTCACTTTTCTAGTGTGAATGCTTTACATACTCAAACCTGCTGAGAATTACTGTGTTAGTATGAATTTGGGACACAACTACATTGTGTTTGTGTCTCCACGCCGTCCTCTGCACATGAAGAGCTGTGGGACTTTCACTGAGTTAGTTGGCTCCTTTCTGTATTGAATTCTGTGGTGAGTACTAAAATGGGGGTTTATAACATCAGCCAAAGGGACACAGAGGGAGGCAGGAACATAGTGTGACTCTAGGTGTGTTTCCATTCACCTGTTATTCACCTCAAAAAACCTGAGTGGAAGCACCAAAAATTTGAAATTCTGTAACCATCCTCAAATTAATACATGAAACAAACATAAATACCATATTTCTATCATGTTTTCTACATTTTTTTCCACTGTTTGAGGTTTGACTGGCGCTCTTAACTACATCACCTTGTTGCGCCCTCTTCTTCTATAATGGTTGAACAAACTGATTGGAGCATTAGCGCCATCTCGATGAACCAACTCCTAATATTCGCATAACGATAGTGATAGAACAGTGTATAAATTCGCATTTCCTGTTAACTCGGTTAAAATTTGCGCTACATTTGGCCAGAAACCTGGCCTCTTCACTCACCTCTACAAAGTAATCTCCTACTATCTTGGCAGTCATGAGGACGAGCATGATGGGAAGGCCGTATGTGACATTTCCTGTAGCCTCCACCATGATGACAGTCAAACTGAGAGTCATCCTCACAATGCCACCTGTGGAGAGCTGTGCATTATTACTGGTGCTATACATTTATCTTAATGAGTATTTAACAACAGATATATAAATATGGATTATTTAAATAAGAGTTGAGATGAGACGACACTGTGATTGGTCATTACAATATGCTCCATTTCTTATTTCCTGTTAGGCACTAAAAACTAAAAAAACACTGACAAGGTGAGGATTAACATTACTTACCTAACTGAGCTGCAGCTCCAATCAGGGCATATTTACCAGGGTCGGCCCAGATCTAACAAAACACGCACACAAGTCAAACAGTCATCTGCTATAATCTGGAACATTAGTTTAGTTCAAGAGGAAGTCCTAACAATTCATTAAAACACATTTGTAATATAAGTACTGAGATGTTGAGATACTGTAAATACAGTTTTCATGATCTGTTATTTTTACGTTACATTTTCATTTCCAGGCAGGGAAACAGTGACAGTCCTCATATTCAGTTGTATGAAAGACTGGGGAGAGTTGCCCTTTATAGTTTTCATTTTTTGTGTGCAAACATTTGTGCAAGTGTGCAAACTGATAATGTTGAGGTTACTGTGGTGACATCTTACTAAAGCCGGCTTTTATAAAGGTAACTCAGCTGTGAAAACAAGTGTGAATGCCACCGTGTGAACTGAGCGCTGCACCAAAGTAAGCATACGGTAAGAACAAGACAACATGCACAGTTTATATGTAACACGTTTCACACAAAGTGATGATGGTAGGTTACAAGTTCAAGTTTAACAGTCAGTCCGATTTTACCACATTGTGTTGCATGTGTGTAGTATTTTGACACCAATAAATCATTACTTACATTAGCTTCATTTTGAGAAGCTGGTATAATCAGCAGAATTGTTTCACAACATAAAACAGGAAGAGGTCACTGATGTTTCAGAACAAAGGGAGTTATTGTCCCTTGAGATAGTGATAGGGGTTAGGGATGGTTGGCTGGAAAAACAACTTTTTCAACAAGTTTCACTTCTTCAGGAAACCCGAAAAGAAAATAAATGCACACACAGCAACATCAGTCACTAAAAGGTGGGACCATATACCAATATTGGCATCAGCAGATATGGGAAATGTGGTCTTCAGACTTTAATTAAACCATAATATGGTTTGTTTTCAATACAGGAACTGAAAGGTGTTGTCTTGGCCTTCGCCCTACAGAGCGAAGCATAATGCACAAACACTAACCGAGCCATTGGAGGTGCTGGAGGCCAGCAGTATCCCACACAATCTTCCCCAGGCTGCTCCTATTAGCAGAGACGGGATGAAGACTCCAGCAGACACCGCCAGGCCGTAGGTCCAACACGCCAAGAAGAAGTAAGTCAGAGTGAACAAACCCAGGGTCAAGGGATTGTAGGTTCCTTTAAGAAAGAGGGGAACGAGAAGTGACATAAGAAAAGGATAAGTGAGCACAATAATGTTTTTTATTCATTATGATCCTGTTTCCCTCCACTTGGGCCTACACACAAAATAATGGAGGAAAAAATGGCTGGTGCACATATTTGTACGTAATTACTTCAGCAAGCTTGCCCTCACAAACAGCTTTACCTGGCTGGTTGTGGAAGAGACTACGAACGCTTCTCTCAGGAGTGTTGAAGAAGGCCGTTGCCATGGAGTTATACTCCCCATCTGCACAGAACAACTTAGAAAGAGAGAGAGACACAGAAAATGATAAGAGTGACACAACAAGAGAAAGAAGAGGAGACACAAAGAGCCTTCCTTCCTGTTTTTGTGTCCTTGTTGAAGCTTTTACATTCTTTCTACCAGCTGACATACATGCTAGCTTAATGCTAGTATGCTAACATGCTCACAATAGCAATGCTAACACGCTGATGTAATATATGCATATACTGTATAATGTTTACCATGTTAGCATGCTAACATTTGCTAATTAGCAGCAAACACAAAGTATAGCTGAGGCTGATTAAATGTCATTAGGCTAAATTTGTGTGTTTGTGTGTGTGTGTGTGTGTGTACCTGCAGTGGGTACTCCTCAGTGTGCTCTGGCCCCAGAGGCTGACAGTCATTGGAGAAGTAGATCATGGTGAATGACACCGTCGCAGTCACCGCAGCTACCAACATGGCCTCTATCACTTGCAAGCAAGGACGATGAACATACCTGTAACACACACACGGGAAATGTTCAAAACAGAAGTCAGAAACTTCCAAAATGTTGCCTCAGTGTGGACTTTCCCAAGTGACGAGGAAACTCTGGGTGCAATAATAAACAGCTGAGTGGAAAACAAAGCTTCTCTGCCAAATCTGACATGTTGTGCCTTCAGGCGATGTGGCTCCATAAATGTCAAGTGGAATCCAATTATTGTTACAAAATGTGGCACAAATACAGACTTTATCCTTACACTCACTCACTGTGTCAGATGACAGAGGAGTATTTTAAGAAGCAGCCCAGACAGGTAGTGTCTGAATAATATACTAATAATATAATATACTGAGCAAATGCCACATATCATTTTATTTATTACCACTCATGCTGACCAAAGTTACACAAATACTCTATTAATCTTACAATAAAATGTTTTTTTTTTTATTACCCTTGTACTCATACATTTACAGATTTATGTAATCACCTATTTATGTAACCCAGGGTTTCTCACAAGATAATAACCTTCACAAGATTAGTTTCAGTATTTTGATCACTTGTCCAACATTAAGCACACAGCCTTGGCACATAATCATGTAAATATCTATTCTGATATTGGATACAACGACTAAATTAAGCCATGTTAACTATATTCACAAGGCTCAGCAAGTTGAGGTACTTTACACAAACTGATAGGTTACCATGTACTTCATCATGCAAACCCTGCGGATCCATATCCTTGAACCTTCAGGTTAATTACTCAATAATCTTATTATAAATAGAGTAACACTTAGATATCCATTTTGACTGCAATTCGCCTCACACACATTTTTTAAGGCAAACCAAATACAGTGTAGGATATCTTATTTTCTAAATGTGCATTCTATATCTTATCTTAATCATTTTAACATTTTTATTGATATCTCCCTAATTCACCACATACTGTAACACAATCTCGTTCTCGTTTACATACACAAAAAACTTCATAGGTTTTTAATTAAATATTTGCTGTAGTTTAAAGGAATGACAAAGGCTTCTTGAATATATCAGTTGTTATAAATCTGACCTTTATTTTTGCATTACCGACTGCTGTGCCATTATTATTGTACTATATATATCTCTCTTATCCATCTGCATCCATCACCTGGACAGTCGAACATTTTGCCGTACTTGCCGTACCATTGTCATGAAATATGCACATCTGTACCCTCCAGCTCCAGACAAAGAAGCAGGAACTACGGATAACTTAGCAGAAGTCTCCTTCCTGATCAGTCAGTCTCCCACCGATCGTACCTGTTCGTACTCTGCGACTATTTTTAAACACTTATATCACAAGATGCTGGCATTCTGAGAAACCGTTTAAGTGCTATGCTCTAAAAACTTCCTCATTTCGCACCCCACCCTGTCTTTAACAAGCAACAACAAAACCTTCATGCTACCACGTGTTGTTAGTCCTGGCACACTACACATACAAGCATGCAATTGTTCATATGTCACCTGAACCTTTGTTGAAACTAAGCTGATGACTATTTGTTTTGTTCTTCCAAGCATCTGATCTCTTTCTAAACCATACCTGATCCTGAAGATGGTCAGCCAGTAGTTGAGAACGTTGAACAGAGCTCCCAGCAATCCACCTGCACACGAGGGGGATTAAAAACCGTGTCATGTAAAGATTTTCCAACTTGAAAAACTGGCTGGAAAAGTCAGATTTCTGCTTAACTATATAAGTATGCAGTAACAGAATCAAATATACTGTTCTTGGAATTATGTGAAAATGCCACATTATTCATGGCCTCCTGCCAGTTATACTAGAGTCAAGTGCACCCTGTGAAGAATCAAACCTATTTCCAGAGACATAAAACAGTTTTTACCTATAGCTCCCATAGCGATGAACAAGGGAATCTCATAGAGGTAATAGGTCACAGTCTGAAAAAGACAAAATTACATCATGTCATCTTTTACACTGACTAACAAACAACATAAAGCTGGAAAAATACACATACAAGTTTCTCACATCACTCTCAAAGCGTCCAAAGTTGATGAGACCTGGGCTGGAAAGGTCTCCTGTTTTGTGGTGATAGATACTGAGGAAGAAGTTCAGGGTGAAGGTAGAGATCATGGAGGCAAAGAACTGCACATGAGAGAGAAACAAAAAATTAAAGGACAACAGCGTTGCCATTCTCATCCATCAACCTTGACAACATTTACACGATCATTAATAATGGGTTTACGATGGGGGTGCACAAAGGACAATGTGACTTACTATCCTCCACGTCAGCATCTGGTTCCAGAAAGACGCTCCCTCCTCTAGAGAGAAGAGAACACCGCCTGTCGACCAAAGAGACAAAATCACAAGTCAAGAACCACCGCAGCATTTTAACTAAATAATCCCTTTGATCGACTTATGACGGGTATGACAGGTTTCTGCAGTGTTTTTAAGACCTTTTTTAATACCACATAGAGAGCAACTGAATACCTGTTTCATGATCAAACCGTCCAAAGTATGAAATTATGATTGAAAACCAGTAGGGATGATATGGCCTAGAATTATTTCGTATTATATCACGTTTTTCAGTACTTCCCAGCACTATATAACAACCATTTCTAATGATAGAATTAATAAAACCAATGCGACCTGGACCCAGATAAGCGGCATAAAATGGATGAATGATTAATGCATTTAGGTTTTTGCTAAAATCGACACTTGCCTGTTATGACCAATAACCTCACGCGCATAGAATCCACTGTTGAAACAATCCCTATATAATTACCGCCTACAGCAGGCAAGATTTAAGACTTTTATCAATTGAATTTAAGACTTTTTAATACCTTCTATGGCCTTTTTTGGGGGAAATTAATTAAATGTTTTTTTCAGACTTTTCAAGAACTACTGGTCATGTTCTTGGGGTGTTTTTGTTTTTTGCTGTATCTAATTAGCTGAGGAAGTAAAGTTCTCACAGTCTTGTTGTCATCATCAATCATCAGAATAAAACTGCAGAGTGACCGTACACCGCTATAACTATTCTTCGGAGAACAGGCACTTTAGAGGGAGTTTCCTCACAGGTTTCTTTGTCTTGAGTTTGGGCATGCAGCCATACTGTTGGACTGCCCACACAATTGAGGCAGATTAACAACAAAGCACGTTGTTTATACAGTGTTCTGGTAAGGTTGCTGTGTTTTTACCGACTGGTGCTCCAAAAGCAGCTGAAACTCCGGCAGCAGCTCCAGCAGACACAAAGTCCCGTTTTTCTGTGTCTCTCCGGAAATATTCAAAGATCTACAAACACACACACACACACACACACACTTATTACTAGTTCATCATTCTTATTCACAAATAACCATAGATATTTTTAAAACATATCAATAGTCCACAGCCATGCTTGACCGATGAACTGTAATATTTAGAATTAAGGAAATCTAAAACAGTCAAAATTGTGTAAACCATCTTCAGTAAAACAAGTAAACATGGTGTATTAGTAACAAAACAGTAAAATTCAAGCACTTTCAATGTAACTAAACCAAAAATTTCCAGACTCTCGAAGCCTTTATCATCACATCTTAATTGTTTCTATAAACGCCAGGAGACAACAAACACATATGACAAGGGGCTCATATCATTTCAAATATTAAAAGATTTTTGGTTTACACAAGTGATTGTGTAGATGATGAAACACCAGATAATCTTGAAAAATCCAGCATTTTTCAAGGAGTGTATATTCGAATTCAAGCATATCCCTAACCTTGAAAACATAACAGTTAAAATTAAGCATTTTCCAAACTTTCAAGACTTTGTACGAACCCTGTAAAAGGAAAAATACGTATTGTAATCTAATAGGATACTTCGTACTGTTGAGTAGCCTGACACACACAGACATACAGACACACACACACACAGGATAGAAACTCACTACATGCACTGACCTTGAAGTCTCTCTTTAAAGAGGTGCTCCTGCCCTGGGAGACTCCTGCAGCTACAACAGCACCCGAGTGAATCATGGGCCCTTCCTAAAGGGATTGTGGGTAAACAAGAGGACGGGTATGAAAGGGAGTTCCTGGCGGGACTTGGCAGTTATATACAAAGTCAATCCATGCAACTTCTAAAATCTAAATAAATTGTAAAACCCCACATTGCCTCTATAAAGGCAAAAAACATCAGTATGTGGTCTGTAAATGAGGAGATTTGTAAATGTCATTTAACTGCCAACATGTGGAAATCATCTCTAGTTTTTGTGGTTTATCCGGCTCTGTTGATTCTAGTCGACCTTTGATGGCAGCCTTTCGGCCAACTGAGCATTTTGAATCCGCATTGGGGGCAGGCAGTGAGGGTTCACCCTTACCTTTCCAACAGCAAGACCGCCAACCACTGAGCAGATAACGCCGCCCACCTTCACCAACAGCGTCTGTGGGGGACAAACACACAACATGTTAAGGAGTCTTTTCCTCTTCAAAATCAGTGGTTCGAGTACATCCATTAATATGTGTGTGTGTGTGTGTGTGTGTGTTTAATGCATCTGTACCTTGAGTCGAACCACCCTGGGAATCTTGACTCCATTTAGGTAACATTTTATCTGAGGAATACCACTTCCTGCTGCTATGGGCTGGATGAGACAAAGGAGGAGGAGGAGGTGGGGGGTTGAAGAGGGACGGGACGAAGTGTGTGTGAGAAAGAGAGAGGAGTTATATCGAAGGAAAACATGGAGACCTACAGTATTTAGGATTACAGGAGTAATATCTGAGGATGTGATCAGAGAATAGTGTTGGCGTTTACATATTCATAATGAAACTACAACTATCACTCACTGGTTATCACGTGATCTGGCATTAACAGCTGACATAGCAAGCTTTGTGGGAATAAATACCACGACTGAATCACTTCTTTGATCAGTCTGGTTGCAGGAGGAAACGTCCTGTTACTTACAAAACCACTGCTGTCCCTGCTGAGCGGCTAATAAACTGTGGCTAGCGAGAAAGGCATGAATAGAGAAGCACATTCATCTTTACAAATTTTCAGTATTATGCACTATTGGAGTCGCGCTATTGCCCAATTAGTTTTCACTTCCACATCTGGGTAATTCAAAGATGCAAGTGACTGAACAAAAAGCTTTTATGACTATTCTAAATGCAGTCTTTCACACTCGAGGAACACACAAAAGAGGAAGACCACTGATAGGAATTGTGTTTCCAAAGCAAAGCTCATGAGAATTACCAAATAATTCTCAGTATTTTTCCCTCAGTCTTACCTCAAAACATGCAACTATGATGGCCCCCACCATGACAAAGGCAGAGTTGAAGACGACCCAGAGGAGGAGAGAGATGGACAGGCCGCCCACCTCTGTAAACTTCTCTATGTCTGTGAGGGGTCGGAGGTCAAGGAAAGACCTGGGGGTCCTTAAAGCACATGGCTGCAATTAGCCAAACACGGCCGCATTGTTTAGCGGCCACGTATGATGTTTCAGTAGCTCTTCTGAACAACAAATTTAAGATGGAGGGTGAAGGCAATAACACCATTTAGATTATAGTTATGACTGGAAGGATGAATAACCATCAACCACTGTGACACATAATAACAGAGGGTACTCTGGCATCCGTTCAATACAAGACTAAAACCCTGCAACAGGTAACATTTCGGCTAAGAAATCTACCTACTCACTTTTAAAGAGTTTATATAAGGAAAGCCAGTGCGATACCAAAAATTATAATACAGCAAGTACTACTAGACTAGGTGTATCCTGTACAAATCTTCAGGATACTCTCTTTGACCACTTGGTATTTGATCCCAGCCAGTTCCTCCACCACGATGTCTATGAAACAGGCGATGAGGCCGGTCAGAATGCCGATTAGGCCGCAGACCACCCAGCGACTGATCTCCAGACAGCGGAAACCCTAAAAACACCAGATGAGAGAGGGAAGGGAGGACAGGAGATACAGGACAAAAGCAGGGAGAGATGAGTGAATGACAGCAGATGAAAAGAAGGAAAATACATGAATTCATACACAGTAAAATATTAAAGGTAGCGTAACATATATTGTGGTGATTCCCGCTCCACTTACCATGTGACTCATCCTCCTCTCCTCCTCCAGAAACAGCTGGTTCTCAATGTTGTCATAGTCCAGACTCTGGAATAACACACACATAACAAATTAAATACAATTAATAAGAAGATGTTCACTTCTGTTCCTCAATGCTTCATGTTAAACACAGATACTGAAAATGTGACAAAGCTGACTGTATGTGTGTGCATATACTTTTTTAGATCCATGTCAGCAACTTCATAGCAAACCAAAAATGTGTTAATACAAAGCTGATTTTATCAACTGGTGCCAGTTTCCAGCCTGCTTAAGAAGATTATTGCCCTCTTTGTTGCACCAACATCTCATTTGGGTTTCATGACCTAAAAGGGCATTTTCTATACTGGTGTTACTGACTCACTTCACTGTTTTTATCATTTCCTTTATTTAGCAATACCAGTCTTTTCTTAAACTCCTACAAGGAGTCACCAAAGCAGGAAAGTTTCAAATCTGACACATGCATATAGGCTTTAATTAAAAACAGTGTCATCAAATGTCATCCAGGGTTTCCAGAATCGCCTAATAATCAGCATTCTGTTTGGTGAGATGTTTTACCTCAAATTTAAGTGACAGCAGCTTCTCATTATGAGGGATCTCTTTAGGTCGCCCCCTAAGAGAGTCCTGCAGGGAAAAACACAGAAAAAACAAGAAGTCAGCACACCAACACTGACCTATAACCCCTGACCTGTTGAATCATGTGAGGGAGCTGGGAACTATGTTACTGACATCAGAGGAATCAAACATTTTGGATACAACAGCAGCAATTTACAAGCATGTAAAACAATACGAGGAAGCCATATTTTAATCTCAAAGGTCACTTCAAAAGAAAACGAGAGGATAGGTTTGACAGACTTTATCTAACTTAGATTCTGGTGCATTAATAATGAAGCGGATGGAAGATGCAGTGACTGAGAAAAAAAAAAACACACCAGTGTTTCCTCCAGAACATTTAGCATAAAAATCACTTAAATATAACTAAGAAAGAGGGAATTGTTGTCGGTATGTTTTTTCAGTGTTAATGCAGACTATTTAGTGTTGAAGGAAACACTCGTGCAAAAGAGTGCATTCGGACACACATACAAGCCAGCTACAGGCAATTCAAAAATAAGTCCCATTTCACATTTACATGCAATGTTAAGTGGGCCTCAGCGGCAAATCAAGCAACTCACATGAGACAGCTGACATTCACGTAAACAGACCAAAACACTGTAAACTTCAGTTTACAGTACACAGCAGTCAAGAAAATCACCTGCATGGCATCACATTCCCATCAGCCAGTGAAAACAAGAGCTGAATCTTACGGTTTCTGTCACAGTGGGAAACGGATGTGATGTCCTATCAAGCTAAGTGACGGCAAAACAGCCTCAAGCGTCAGTCTCATAGTCCTGTACTGTGCTGGGTTGTCACCACTGACTGTGGCCTAAAGCTTTTGATTCTTTTCTTGGGTCATGAAGTGCATCTCAACCGCTGAATTATGGGAGTTTTTATTGCCTGGTTGAACTTACTGTAACTGTGCTAAGAGCTATACAAATAAATTTGATTAAACCTGACCCTGTTGTAAGCTAATTCAGACATACTTAGATACTTACTTACTTTTTGCCTTCACATTTACAGCAGGAGGGTTTTGAGAAGAAGTCTTGGCTAAACTCCCTGTTGCTCTGTACTTAATCTTTATCTGTTTGTTCCAGCAGTGACTGACCAGTGTGTGGGATCAATCAGCTTCTTTAGACAAGATACTGAATGGTTGAGCGGTCAGGGTCGGGCACATTATCAAACGCATGTCACGCATGAATTCATCATTTGCAATGTATCATGGTGGAAACCATCAGACAGTTTCCAAACATGTGGCTTTTATGCAGACTGGATGAGTCAACTGTCTGTCACTGTACCAATTTGGCCTATCAGCAGGTCACTTCTGTGTCAGATTTCCCACATTAGGCTTAAGCTGTGTTCAACAGGGCAACTGAGATCAAATTAAATATAATACTGTCTGAACCCTCCACTTTATCTCAGGCTGCATCTCACAAATCAGGCCTTAAGGCTCCGTGCGTACACAAACTCACATTAAATCAACTGTAAATGCCCCTTACATGCCACTTGATACGGTGTGTGTAATTTTAAGACATAACTGATCACTTCTCGTTGATTTGGTTGTAGATACTTAGGGTTTTATTATTATAGTGGATGAACTATCAACATTTCAGAAGTCTAGAAGAAATGCAGCTAAAGGTCTTGATTGTGTGATGATCAACAGGAGCGACAGACAGAGAGAAAGAGGGCGGTGACATTTCGAGCTCGGACGTTACCTCATCTGACGTTATCTCCTCCTCCAAATCCACCGTGCTGAGTCTGCCTATCTGAAATATACTGCTTCCTCCAGACGGCTACAGACACCACAGACAGCAACAGAAATATATATGGCTATGTGTGGAAATGACCAGGCTGATGTTTTAACATCACACAGATGTTGGTGTCCAGGTAAGAGTAACAGGGTCCGAGGAGTATAAGAAACTAACACTGCTTGTATGACACAGTGTCAGACGGATGCTCCTCTGACCAATGAGACCTACAAAGGCCTACTCAAACAGAAATACTGTTATTTGACTCAAGAGAAAGTAAATGGACATGTTCAAAAATCTACTTGACTGAAAAGAAGAAAAATAATTTCCTACTTAAGTACATTAACAGAACAAGTGCAATTAGTTTACTTCCACCTTTGGTCCTGATGGTGCAGGAAGTAACTGACTAGTCCTGGTGTCTATAGAGGAAAAAGGAAGTTGGATTTTCCAGTGTTTCTATGTTAGGTAGACATCATTCAGTCTAAAGACAGCAGTTCTGATATTACATTATCAGAGTTTTATATTGACTTTTAATGCTATTCTGCCCTCTAACATACTAAAAGCAACCTTATACAGGGTTAAAATAGTATTGATAACAGGCCCTCATTACCTGTAACCCTATGTAACCAGATTTGATTACCTGAGAAGTAAAATGGACATTTTACTCTAGTTTGTGAACTGTCACACTGACACATGAGTTACATTGTCCTCATCATCCTTTCTAAAAGGTATGACTAACATCAGGTGAAGTTGTTTATAATGATGAATGTGTCCTCAATGTTACCATCAAATAAGCTAGTGAGTAATCCAAGTAACAAGCTAGTGCAAGGACTATCTTTTAAAAACTCCCTGTAATCTGGTTATGGTTCTAGATAAGTGTATCTAATTATGTACATCATGTAAGTAATGTCATTAACACTAATTTAATAACTTTCATGCAGTTACATTCCGTCCCAAACAAAGCTTGTTGTTGCATCTAATAGCCAACTGCAAACATACCATATTAACACATAAAAACACACCCGAAAATGAACGCTGTGTAGGCGGCAATGCATTAAAATTCATTACAAGCATTCATAACACATGCAGCACTTCACGTAACCTTACAGTGGCTAATAAAACATGACACAGCATCTTCTTAATGCTGCAGGAGTAACAGCAGTTAGGCTAACTTAGCCACCATGCTAGCCGTACCTGTCTGGAGTGTCTGGGCTGCTCGGAGCCGTTGAGCAGCGGTGTCGCCTCCCCGGCTGGCCCGGACTCCTCGGCTCGGCTGGACCACGACACTTTCTTCGTGATGTTGGCCATGGTGGCCTCCGGTAGCTCGCCGCCCTATCTGTCGCTAAATTATTTCATTAATTGTAGTTGCTGCTGGCTAACTACTGTTATTCTTCCTCATCTCCCCATGATCATCCCTCTAACTCGTGACGTTTTGTAAGGCTCGCGTGCAGGACCAAAAATATTCGTTAGGCGCGTTGGATACTGGGATTTATAGTTTCACTGTTTTTGGACGAAAACCGAAGTCTGAGTGCAACAGGCCTGTGTTCACCAGTGGAGGAGGAAGTATTTAGATCCTTTACTTAAGTAAATGTAGCAATACTGCAATATAAAAAATACTCCATTACATGTAAAAGTCTTGTATTGAAGTATTATTAGTAAAATGTACTTAAAGTGTCAAAAGGAAAACTATTAATAATTAAGAAACATTGCCTATTACAGTGTTACTATTATATAATATATAATATTATTTTAATTACTGATGCATGAATGTGTAAGTAGCATTTTTGTACGTTTATAGTTGGCCAGGTGGAGCCATGTTGGGTAGTTTCAATCTAAAACAGCACATCATATTTTATATGTAAGATCTTGCTCTGTAAAGTAACTAATGACTACCCCTGTCAAATAAACGTAAAGAGTAAAGGAGTACAAAGTATAATAATTTCCTCTGAACTGTAGAGGAGCATAAGTTTAAAGTAGCATGAAATGTAAATACTCAAGTAAAATACAAGTACCTCAAAATTGTACTTACTTGAGTTGCTGTACATAGTTACAACCAACCACTAGTGTTCACATGCAATCCTATCAGCGATGGAATCATTTTATAATTTGATAGGTCAATAGACTTTGCTCACAACACATACAGTATTTAGATTTTTTATAGCAGGAAAAGCACGTGTTACCAATAACATTAACATTATGGATATCTACCATTATAGGCTAAATAATATAAATAATCATCTTGAGTTTTATCCTGAGTGGACCAAAACATTTGCACCCTGTTCCCAGTAATATGAAAGAACTCATTCATTCATTTGCTGGAGTCCAGGTCATACACAATTTGGATTCCATTGGACTTTTGCACCTGTCCACCCAGCAAAAGAACAAAACAAAACCATGATGAGTTTTACTACATTTATTCGTATAAAATATATATATATATATATAAGAATTATAAGTGTCTATTGACAATCCATGAGACAGATCCACAGATATCCCTATCTGCAGTCATACAGTGGCTATCAATTCTTTGACATCCAGGAACACATTAGAAATAAAGTGCAGCATCACTGATAATCACTGACAAGGTATTTTTCTCTTCGTTTAACCTCCATCCTGTACCTGTATAATATATTTTTTTTAAATAGTCACAATTAACATTTATAATTATAGGCTGTTTTATTATTCAGGCTAACCTATTATGTCTGTTACAGATTTGAAGGAATGTGTTTCAGAGATGAGCCTATACTGAGCTCTGGTTACTAGCTCTTTAATAAAAAAAAACTATCTTTAATGGACTATACAGAGGAATGACACAGAAAAAAAAAACATTAAATCCACCATTTGAAGAGTTTCACTCCAAATTACCTATCTACCTGTTATCTATTATTGGAAACAATGTGGTATGCACCATCCAAAGTATTTTTTGGCATGAAAGTAATGGACAAGAACACTTTATTCTTCCTAATAGATATTATTCTAGTGTGTGTATATCCATGGAATATGAAAAAATGAAATTTAAAAGAGAAGAAAAGTCTTTATTTGGCCTTTTAAGAGGCAGGGAATCACATACAGTGCTCTAAGCATTCACATGCCACCTGCTGCACCTCCCCATGTACCCCCTTTATGTCCTCCATGCCAAGCACCACCTCTCGAGGCACACCTCTTCCTTCTGCCACCCCTTCCACCTCTGAAGGACTCAGCACCCGGTTCCACACCCTGAACCCCGCCACCTGCCCAGCAAAACCCTCTGCAGGGTCAAACCCTCCACCGACAGTGTCCTGCTCCTGCCCCAGCACCACTGATCCACCTCCGGGAATCTCCCAGCCCTTCCTGAAGTTGGAGCCCGAGGAGGTGAGGCGCCGGTCACTGTAGTGCCAGAAACGACCCTGGATGGAGGACCAGAGGACGCAGAGGTGGTGCCAGCGAGCGTCCAGGAGCGACGATGCAGGGAGACGGCGATAGACAGGGTCTCCAATGACAAAGTCCAGGGAAGGGGAAGAAGAGGAGGCGTAGGAGGGGTGGGAAGATGAGGAAGAAGCAGAGAAGGATGCAGATGGGGCAGAGGAGTTGCGTCCATACAGAACTAACTGGTTGTCGTTGTCGTCTGTGGCATAAGAGAGCAGTGTGCCGACATGTGAGGCCTCCACACGGAGCCACAAGCACACAGAAAGTTCAGGAAGGTTGGGGAGAGTCAGGGAGAAGGTGACGTAGTTTTCAGCTGAGGCCGAGGGGAAGAACAGCATGGAGTCCACGTTACAGACTGCAGACAGAGGGAGAGAGAAGATATATTCAGCCTGGTGCTAATGTGTAAAAAAGAACAAAAAAAAAAAACTATAAATAATTGAGAATGGTAAAGCTAAAAATGTATTTATTGATTAATGAATGCAACATCAAACCCACCAAACCACTGCAGCCCATTGCAGAGGTACTAACTTTTACTTACTGGTTGCATCCTTTTTGGGAATTGGTTGTGCTGGGATCTTTTGCCTCACAGGAAGCTGGAGGAGGTTGTGGATCACCGAAGACTCTACCTTTGTGTCACTTTCTCCCCCACCTCCTCCATCCCACCCGCTCACCCTGGGCTGATAGGTCTCAGACTGGGTCTGAGGGAGAACATCTGAAGCCTGGGGCTGTGGAGCCCCCAGTCTGGTCCTGCTCTGTCTGTCTTTGGTGGGCTTAGGAGGGGTTGAAGCCTGGGACAGGGGCTGAGGCCAAGAGGGGTGACTGGGGTTGTGTAAATGGGGGTGTCTCTGATGATATAAGTGAGGCTGGGATTGTTGTTGGGCCTGTGGCTGGATCTTGGCATGAAGATAAGGTGCAGTCTGGCGAGACTGGAGCTGCTCCTGCTGGATAGGATAAGGCCCTGTCTGGGCCCGCACTTGGATCTGGTAAGGGTCAGGCTGGAGCAGGTAATCTGTGGACTGGGGTTTAGGATTTGGATACTGGTTTTGTATCTGTGTATTAGTTTCTGGCTGAGGCCTTGGCTTCTGGGCCTTTGAATGTTTAGGCTGGTTTGGTGTTGCCTGATATTGATAGGGCTGTGGGGGGTTTCTGCTCTGAGCTGTGGCCTGTGAACGATTATCAGTCTGGGAATAGCTGATACCTTCTGGTCTGGGTTGGGTATGTCCATCCAGAATCCTTGCAGGCCTCCCTCCTCTATGTGTCTGGCTTCTTCTGCGTGGTTCATAGTATTCCTGGGGTGTGATGTTGGACTTAAGGGGCTCTCCCGCCCTCCACAACCCTCTGGTTTTCCCTCCTCCGCCGATCTCACCGAGCCGGCCCTCCAGCCGGGTCACACGCAGCACCTGGTTTTTCAGGGATTCTTGCAACCCTTTCAGCCCAACGAGCAGCTCGTCACGCTGGACCTGAAGGGCAGCCAGCCTTTCCTCTTGGCTCTGGAGCTCCAGGGTGAGGTTGGAGAAGTCCTGACCTGGATCAGGCCTCTGTTTCTGGGTGTGGCGGCGGTTCTCCCTCAGGTTCCTCTCCATCAAAGCCAGACGACCCTCCATCCGCTTACTCTTCTTCTCGAGCTTCCTACCCCACTCTCTGGGATGATAACAAACATTTAAATTTATGGAAAGACTTTTGAAATACATGCCAATATATTTTTATTCCAAAACATAATGGCTATATGCTTTTCTATATTTCAGTATACATGATATCTATATAAAAAAGATATATGGTGATATATTTTATAATATATGAAGAGCATTAATAAATGGTCAATTGTGAAATTTATTGCGATATATATATATTCCACAAATGCAGTTTTAAATGAATGCTAACAGGTTAGATCTTCAAATGTGGAAAATGTAGTATGTTTTTGTTATATAAGAAGACATGTGTCCGGTCAGAGAATGATTTCCAAAAGCTGTTCTGTTAATCATTACTTCCCAACTCCCCCCCAAAAAAGAACAGATGCTAAAAGGAAAAGCCACCCACTCAACCCTTCAACTAAACTCAACTTGACCAAATCTTAAAGTTTGAGTATACATTTTTATTCTGTTCTTTTATCATGTGTGATGGTCTCTTTAAGATTTCCTGTCATTTTCAGAGCTGGACTACAGTAAACTGGTCTTACCTGTTACCTCAAATTACCCTCCCTCCTCTTTTCCAGTCTGCTCTCTCTACTTCCCATGATGCCTTTACTTTGTCTAAGATATATCGGCCCTCAGACCTTTAGTGACTATTTGTACCCGAGCTCTAACCTTAGACCCTCTATCTCCTGCGTTGTGCTCTGCTTGAAGTCTTCGAGGTCCTGTGACATGTGGTGCCAGTGGTCACTTAGGGCCTGAACACGGCTCTCCAGCCATCCCGAGGAGTTTCTGTTCTGGTTCAGGGCCAACATGTCCAAACGGGCCTGGGTCAGCGCCTGGAACTGCCGGAACTAACAGAGACGAAATGTGTTTTCACCTTTACACAGCTGTTTTGTAACTGATTTGAAGGTCAGGAAAATACTCAAAACCTCCAGAAGAAAAGAAAAAAAACATACATTACACGTCTGTGATGACTTTCCCACTTGAACCATCATCACTGTTTTTCCACCATTTCAGCTACATGCAGTACTTTTACAAAATGACTAATAACGCATCTGCCCTACAAAAGTACAGAGTGCAGAAACAGAGAGAATTAATTAAATTGAATTGAATTAACTCTAATTAATTAAATTAAATTAAATACATTAAATTGAATCAACTGAAATTAATTTAATTGAATCAAAAGTCTCTGTCTGTCTGTCCTTCCATTATCTCGACAACGGCTCATCCGATCTACTCCACACTTGGCGGGTGTGTTGCTAAGGAACCATGGGAGCGCAGTATCGAGTGTGAAGTCGATCGAATGAGTGGTTCTCAAGAATGCACTGCACTAGTCATGATAATTCATAATACTATTTTAGTTGTCTTGTTGTTTTAGTGAAATCCTAGTGTGTTTTTTAATACCAAGGGGTAGTGCGGTAAAGTTGCAACCTATTGTTCCACAGATTTGTGACAAAAGTGAATGTGGAATGCACTATTATTATTATTACTATTATAATCGAATATAAACACATTATAGTAAGTCATTGAAAAACATAAAGTAAACCCAGCA
Organism: Macquaria ambigua; assembly: GCA_008360985.2. Lineage (NCBI taxonomy): Eukaryota > Metazoa > Chordata > Actinopteri > Centrarchiformes > Percichthyidae > Macquaria > Macquaria ambigua. The sequence continues at coordinate 8,507 of VMKM01002000.1, read as the reverse complement.
GCTGCAGGGAGAGTCAGATAATTAGTTATGATGCATAAGCTCATTAAGGTTGATGTAGCACTAATTGTTTAGACACTGTTACAATTGCTCCTTTAATAGTCTAATTCAAACTGACCTGTTCGGTGAGTCGTCGTAGTTTCTGGGACACAGGATCAGTTCCCTGCATCTTAATGGGCTGAATTTGCAGCAGAAGCATGTGGACCAGGATCAGGGGCCAGTGGCCGGGCCTGAGGCAGCCCATGGTGCAATGGAGCTGGGATAGATGCAGCTGGGGTGCACCCTGTCTGGATGTCTGGAGGTGAAGGAGCAAATAGAAGAGAGAAAAGCATAGCTGAGAAGGGCTGGTCTTGATACACACACTGCATACACACAATACACAAAAGCACACCCACAAACTGGGACAAGAACACACTTTCCACAACATCATTGGGGACCTCAGAGGACATGCAGATGGATTTAACAGGTTTTCAGCTTCTCTCTGCCTCTCTCTCACTTTCCTGCACATATGAACACAAAGAACAGAGAAGTAAACTGCTTAAAAACAATCTACCAACTGATCCAGTGTTTATTAAAATGGAAGCACATCACTACACCCAGTTTCACTGATGTTAAAGTGCTGAGAATGATGTTGCTCTGCGCTCATTGCTCTGGTTTTTCTCCATTACAATCCCAACTTGGAGTTTAACTTGATCTCCTATTGATAAAGATTTCATTCATTAAAAGTGCTCATTACCTTTCTGTAGGACAAATTATTACTGTTCGATATCAATCGGCAGAAGTAGAAAAAGGGAACTTCTGATATAAAAACGTATGATTATTCATTAAACCAAAATAGCTGACAGCGTGGTCTAACTAAATAACACATATTTCATGCTTTTATTTGTGTGTGTGTATGTTAGTGTACTTGTGTGCATGGTGATAATGCAGCAATAAATCTCATGGTGTGTGGGCTGATGGAGAAGCAGCCTGTACTTTCCTCTTCCCCCTGACTCAACTGACAGGGGAATCTGACTCGCTTCTTCTGCTTTCTCTTCGACTGGCCCAATCCAGGAATCATGCTGTTGATCCCTCTCTTCCGCTTTCTGTTCATGACCAGGTTGCAACAGCGTGGCCTCATTTACACTGGGCTTTAAAAACAATCTGACAATCTGTTTTTTAAAAGTCAATGTAGATGCGTTTGAATTTGCCAATAGCCAATATTTTGAGTCAGTATTCGGGGGCTGTTTTCATTCCGTAAATGTATGATGATTCATTAGTTTAGTTAGGGTCAGAAAGGCACATACGACTAAAATGCGCCACTCAAAGCCAAAGCCAATTCAATTTCACTTGTGAAAGTTCAGTGTAAACACAGTTTTCAGTTTCAGTTTTATTCTGACTACTTGACATGCAGCTAACTTCTGTCTGTTCCAGTCTTGTCCGCCTGGAAAACCCAAAATCACACGCTGTCTACAGGAGGATCAACTTTATCATTTGAACATTTTTCTTCCTATAGCCTAAAGAAGGATCACCTTTGTTGGAAGCCTCATTGGAACAGGATGGACTTTGATATATTTTTATCTGGCAGTGTTTTTTAGAGGGCAGCATTTTTTGACTAATATTTCTAATATTTCATCCCTTCGTGAGGACAACAAACATTGCTGATCCTGAAACAGACTATATAAATTAGACACCTTTGACAAAGGCTCCTGCTGCAGACATGGATGAAGAGACTCCACTGCTGAACAAAAGACCAACATCATCTGCATCCAAGGTTGGAAACATTTCACTTATCTTAATTGATCCTAAAATCTCATCAGTAGCCCGTAGATTTATTTTAATGTGAACAAAAGTTAATAAATTCTCCATCGCTTATTTAGGGATTACAGTCTAACTTGTTGTGGGGAAGGTGATTTATTTACACAGTGCAATCATGATAAACATGTAACTCCAAATATGAAAAGAAAACAACAAAATCGCAAACTTGGCTTAATTTAGGAATAACTTAGCTCATCAACTTAAGGCATCACACATGATCATGTGCGAACAGCTACATGGACATCCTTCAATCCTAACCGTCAAACAACAACCTTAAATAGATCCTACAATCTACTGCACAATCTGTCTCGACAGAAACCACATTTAATCAGGGGCGTCTCAGTCCCTCACACCTAAAACAGGTAGAAGGTAAATGTTACTTCTATCAGTTAGCATCATCAGTACAAAGAAAGAAAGAAAACTCTTTAATCATTACAAAACAAACAAATACTAACTAACCCTCTTTGTTTTAACCCATGACATCACTGATGATGCAAGAGCATAAAAGCAGGAAGTGTTGCCACCCCTTAAATGAGAACACATTGTTAGCATGGTAAGTTAGAGCAAAGAAACCTAACATTTCCCTCAAGAAACTAAAGATTAAAGCAATAAACAATAATTTAATTTAACAATACTTGTCTGTGTGTTGATTTAACCAGGAAATGTTGATGTAACTGTAATGAAATATGATGCTACACACAAACAAACCCTGGGTAGTACGTGTTTGCAGTGCTACAGATTAGAGATGGAGTACTGGCTTAAACAAATAAACAGCAAGCACATACAGAAAAAAGTGCAAATGGGACAAACGGTGTGCTCTCACCCACTTTGTCACACTTATCCTGCTGAATGTGATTAGCTTATTACTGAAATGTTATTGCTGATGATCCCAATCGACCCAGACGTGCAGGATGGGAGATCTGACTGGAAAACAGCATTTAGAAGTGATGTCAGGATGCAGGCAATGCATCAGACAGTTTAAATGCTGCACTTACAGAATGCAACCTACCGAAAGTCAATTTAAACGCCTGCTGTCACATATTAAAGCGCTCCTTTTTTCTTTGTCCTGCTAAAATGTTGGTACCAAGTAATCACTGCTGTGAAGCTTTTCACTGCAATTCCCAGAGACCACCTGTCCTCATGCAGGCAATACTGTGATGAGTTCATCCTTGGGTTTTCTGCAGGTTAACTTTGAGTCAAACCGGAAACACCTCACTTCTGCGTGCTAGACGACCTTAATCTACCAGGCACCAAGTGTATATTTTTTTGAATCTGTTAATCTATTCATTTATGTGGAAACATTACTATTTACTTTCATTTCAAAGGAAGGATCTTTTGAAGTGAATGTTGTGACTACATCCCAAGCTTCCCTTCAACCTGAACACTCTGACACTTAAAGTGCACCTAGATAGCTCTGAGTCAAAATATGCTATATTTATTTCCTTTTCAGTGTCTATGTATGCAGTTTAATCTCTGAGTGTTAACTTGTCCACGACCTTCCAACCCAGATCAATAACTCCAAACTGTACCTGGCCGTCTTCTCGGCCGTCCTCGGGAACTTTAACTTCGGTTACTCCCTGGTCTACTCATCCCCGGTCCTGCCAAAGTTCAAGAGCCCCGATGCCGACCCTCGCCTCAGGATGGACACGGAGCAGGCTGCCTGGTTCGGCTCAATCTACACACTGGGTGCAGCAGCCGGAGGGCTGGGGGCCATGCTGCTTAACGACATGATTGGACGGAAACTGAGCATCATGATGTCAGCGGTGCCGTCGACTATTGGGTGGGTCTCGGTAACAACATACAGCCATCAAACTGTGGTGGCATGTACATTCAATCAAGTACAATTTACAAGTATTTCCATGTTATGCTACTTTTTACTTCTACTTCACTACATCCCAGAGGGAAATATGGCACTTTTTTCTCCACTACATTTATTTGACAGCTATAGTAACTAGTTAGTGCGCCCACACAGGTGTTTTTAAATCACTCTGGCTGATTAGACCTCTAGTCAGGTCAGACATGTCATCAAACTCTATGAAGCAATAAAAATGATAGAGGAGGATGTCTCGCCCTAACAGGTACAGTACAACAAAACCAACAGAAGGGTGAGGGAGATGTCAATCAAGTGCAGTACTTTGTACACGCCCACACAGTCCTGAGAGGAGGTCTAATTAGGCAACATAAGTGAAAACACCTGTGGACCTGATAGGTGAGCTTTAATTTACATAGAAAATAAACCATCACTTTATAAAATATTACGCATTATTGTTGATTAAACTACTAAACAGTATAATAAGTAGTTTGAATTAGCTCTATCTTATACTTTAATGCATCTGTAGTAACAAATCAGTAATATATAAATATATAACACTGACAGCCTCCATTCTGCATAATGAGTACTTTTACTTCTGACACCTGTACAGTACATTTTCCTGACAATACTTACTTTTACTTAAGAAATATTTTGAATGCAGGACTTTTACTTGTAACAGAGTAGTTTTTACACTGTAGTATTGCTACTTTTACGTAAGTAAAGCATCTGAATTACTCAACTTTTCAAATGGTGTATTATATGTAATTACATATTATATCTGAAAAATATCTTTTTGTCTGAGCCTTTAAATGTCGATTCAGTGATATTGTTTTTTGGTTAAATGTACATTCTTGTTTGTAAAAGGAAAACGCTGACTGCTTTTTGTTTCCCTGTATGCTTACATGCTTTATGATGTAAGAAAACCCAGAGAAACAAATACATGCTGTATGTCCAAAAGGAGACATTCATTAATGATACCTTTTTGCACAACTTTACTGTATATCCTCCGTTCTGAATAAACTGAAATCCATAGATGCTGTTATATCCACAGATGGGTCATGATGTCTGAGTATGAGTCTGCACGTACTGTTTGTTTAATAAAAAGCTTCCCATCTGTTTATGTGTCTTAGATACATGCTGATGGGAGGGGCTGTTGACTTGTGGATGCTCCATGTGGGCCGTTTCCTCACAGGCGTTGCTGGGGGGATGACAGCAGCATCCATTCCTGTAGGTTACCATGGTTACAGACACTTTTTTTAAAAACCTATTTGTGCAAGTTTTACCCTTTTTTTGTCACAACTCCCAATACCAGTAACACAATCTTTGTTCTTTGTGGTAGTAAACAGGGATTTTACCCCTTTTTCAGCACAGAGTTTGATATGACAATCCTGACAACAGTTATATTACCCTCATGGCTTTACTTCCTGATTTCATACTACATGATTTCATGTGTGTGTATGTGTGTCTTTTGTGTGTTTGTGTCACAGGTGTACATCTCAGAGATCTCCCACAAAGGAGTGAGAGGAGCTCTGGGCTCCTGCCCTCAGATCACTGCTGTGTTTGGGGCCCTGGCGCTCTACGCCCTGGGTAGGAGCACACACACACACACACACACACACACACACACACACACACACACACAGATACTGCTGCATAAATACTAATTTACAATATCTTTTTTTGTACATTTAGCTGAAACTCTTATCCAGAGCAGCTTACAAGTCCTGAAAATGTAGGGGGGCTTCAGTGTCTTGCTCAGATACATATAGACAGGTTAGCTGACACAGAGGCTTCTGCAAAAATCAGACACTTGGGCAGCTTTTAAAAAACACCACTGGTCATGCACCTTGCATTTCTGGGCTTATTTTGCCATTTGGTGGTGTAGTTTTGTTATTCTGGTTGATAACTGACCTAATGTAGATCACGCTAGGTCATGTTGTGGTATTTTAAGAGATGCATCTAAGAGATATGACGGCAGTAAACATTTCCTCATTTTGCCTGATAAATCTATCATAACAGAGACACAGTTGACAGCACCCTCAGTAGACTAGAATGCAATGTTGCCACAAGACAAGTAAAGCGGCACGAGTTTCACTTTTTTCCTGCTCTTACTCTCTCTTATGATCATAATCTCAATATCACGTATGATGTACAGGTCTGGTGGTGCCGTGGCGGTGGCTGGCAGTGGCGGGGGAGCTGCCAGCATTGCTGATGGTTGTGCTGCTGGCGTTCATGCCCAGCTCCCCCAGGAGGCTCCTCTCTCTGGGCAGAGAGCAGCAGGCTGAGAAGGCCCTCCGCTTTCTGAGGGGAAAACACTACGACATACACCTCGAGATCAGCGCCATACAGGTGAGGGGAATATAAAGGTCAGCTAAATAGACACAGGGATGTGAGTTTAAAGGATGAGACAGATGAGGTTTTTAGGTGGTAACATCACACTCACATTGACTTCAGAGGTACACATGCTAGAGGCAAAGAGTATTACACACACGTGTGTTGATGTGTTTATCTGTGTGCCTCCCAATGCAGCACAGCATCAACACACAGGGTAGAGTCACATGGTCGCAGCTGGCCACACCCAACTACTACCGGCCAATCATCATCTCAGTGGTGATGCGTTTCCTGCAGCAGATGACAGGCATCACGCCCATCCTGGTCTACCTGGAACCCATCTTTTCCCAAAGCAAAGTCTCCCTGGAGCCCAGGTTGGACATCTATTCTATTTATTTATTTATTCCTCTTGTGTTGGTATTCTTCTTTTTTTGTCTCTTGATTTTATTTTCATTTCTAATGTAAATGTGGCTTTTTGGGGTGCTTGTATAAAATGTGCTTTATAGATAAAGCTTGCTTTTCACTTGACAATGATGCAAATGTATCACAGATGTGTTCGGTCTGTTAGCTTCTATCCCAGGATGCTCCAAACACTGAACTCTCCGTGTTCTGTGTCTGTCAGGTATGATGCTGCCATTGTGGGTGCGGTCCGCCTCTTTTCTGTTGCCATGGCAGCCTTTTTAATGGACAAAGCGGGACGCAAAGCCCTGCTGTACACGTCGAGCCTGCTGATGTTCCTGGCCACTCTGACTCTGACCATGATCTCCCACACCACGGCTTGCCCTCCAGGCCCCGCCCCTCCTAATCTCACTGTGAGTTTGGACTACAGCCCCCATAGTGACATTGGAAACACTGCAGCAGGCCTCATTCCTCTCATCAGCACCATGGTGTTTATATTTGGTGAGTGTTGCAAGCAACTCATTTTGTTGAAAATCCATGCTTTACCCAATCACACCTTTGTTTTTAGCCATGCTAGCAGTGTGGCTCTATGGATAGCAATGTTGGTCGGTCATTCACTCCTCCACTTTGGACCAAACTGAAATATCTCAACAACTTTTGGGTAGATTGCCATGAAATTTGCTTCAGATATTTAAGGCCCCTAGAGAGAGAATTGTAATAACTTTGGTGATCCCCTGACTTTTCATCTAGTGCCACCATCTGGTCAAAAGTTCAATTTGCCCAATACTTTGGTTTACGACTAAATATGTGCAGAACTAATGACATTCCCATCAGCCTCAGCTGTGCTTTATGTTTAGTGCTAATTAGCAAATGTTAGCATGCTAACATGCTAAACTAAGGTGAACATGGTAAACATTAGACCTGCTAAACATCAGCATGTTAGCTGTGTCATTATGAGCATGTTAGCATGCTGACGTTAGCAGTTAGCTCAAAGCACCACTGTGCATATGCAGCCTCACAGAGCTGCTAGCAGCCATGCTAGTGAACCATTCAATTCAGTTTTCAGTTTTATTTATATAGCGCCATATCATAACAAAGTTATCTCAGGGCACTTTTTCAAGTAGAGCAAGTCTAGACCGACTCTTTATATTTACAGAGACCCAACATTTCCCACCATGAGCAAGCACTATGCGACAGTGGCAAGGAAAAACTCCTATTTAACAGGTAGAAACCTCGAGCAGAACCAGGCTCTAGGTGGGCGGTCATCTGCCTCGACCGGTTGGGTTGAAGGGGGAGGGGGGGAGCGGGAGAGAGAGAGCAGGAGGAAAGAGAACACACAGCAGCACAATACAGTTTCACACAGAGATGTAACGCAATGGCCGCGGCAATGGCATGGCTGTCAACACCAACAGAAACAATACTAAGAGCAACATTACAGCAGCACTACTAATAATAATAGCAACAGCAACTGCAGCAGCGGGTGCAGAGGAGGAGCACGGGGGCAGCAGGTGGCGGCAAACATAGATCCAGACTCTACAGCTCCGGAGGCAGAAACACCTGCAGAAAGCAACAGAAGGAGAGAGAAAGGGGAGAGAAAGCACACAACTACGGGAAGAAGTTGAATTAGTAACAAGCATTGATGGGTTATGAGGGCGTACAGATGGAGAGGAAGAGGAGGAGAGAGGAGCTCAGTGCATCATAGGAAGTCTCCCGGCAGTCTAGGCCTATAGCAGCATAACTAAGGGGGGGCTCAGGGCTCACCTGAGTCAGTCCTACTATAAGCTTTATCAAAGAGGAAAGTCTTAAGCCTACTCTTAAATGTGAGGAGGTTGTCCGCCTCCCGTACACAAACTGGGATCTGGTTCCACAGGAGAGGAGCCTGATAGCTGAAGGCTCTGGCTCCCATTCTACTTTTAGAGACTCTAGGAACCACAAGGAACCCTGCATTCTGGGAGCCAGTGCTCTAGTGGGGTAATAGGGTACTATAGAGCTCTTAAGATATATGATGGTGCCTGACCATTTAGGGCTTTTAAGGTAAGGAGAAGGATTTTAAATTATTATTTTACAGGGAGCCAGTGTAGAGAAGATAATATTGGAGAGATATGATCTCTTTTCCTGGTTCTTGTCAGTAAACGTGCCGCAGCATTCTGGATCAGCTGGAGAGTCTTAA